>JAMKQA010043189.1:0-37726 GCA_024699735.1 Posidonia australis
TTAGTATATTTAGTGTATTACAGATTTACAGTATTATTATAATAATGTAATCAAGTTAAATCTATTAAATAATGATAAATAAATATTAATATAATAACATGTATTTAACGTATACTAAACAGGTAGTCGTGTACTATGTACACGATTACTAATCGTGTACTTATCGGATATTTTACCTTAGACACGAAAACGATCCGTTTAATAATCATGTTTAATTATTAGATAAGATAAGTACACACCAACGTGTCGTGTCAGGAATTTACAGGTCTATTCCCCCCTACGTTCCATTTCTCCAGTCAGTACTGGGCGATGGCTGAGCGGCACCAGTCCCCACACCGCGCAACAACAATGTCCTCCGCTCCCAGCATCCGGCCGTGGAGGACGGCGTTCCTCACGCTCAGGGACGAAACCCTGACCTCTCCGCCACCCCACGCTGTCCTCGATCTCCTCTGCGACCTCCTTCTCGTCCCGCACTCCCTCGACGCCCTCGTCTCCGCCGCTCACCACCTGCCCTCGCACGAGGTGAAAAACGCTTCGGGAACCCTGATCTTCCCGTGCCACGAGTCGCCGTCTTCCTTCACTTTGTCGTGATCATTGTGCTCATGTTTGGCGCAGGTTGCCGCGGATTTGGTCCTCTTGGTGGAGCTGAGCTCGGCTGTTTCGGACTGCGCGGGTGCGGGGGATGTTTTTGTTCGCGTCTGCCATGTGGTAAATTTGTCCTGCCGATTCTTTTTTCGGATGTCTGTTCTCTTTCTCAGGAACGGGACGGATCCTAAAAGTTGGATTTTTATTTTAACATTTTTTCCCTCTTATGACATTTGAGTTATGTTGGTTTTTCTTTTTTTTCTGCCAAAATCACTTTTTGACTAAGAAATTGATTTAGAGATTCAGGGTAGTAGCTCATTCTAAATTTTCCTTGACAAAGAATTGGATCTAAAAGAATGCTTAAGTCAGTCCTTATTGATGTATAAGGGTTTTTTATTATGTCTTCTTTTCGGTTTGCACTTTTTCTCTGGCTCAGCTTCAGTGAACTTTAATGTGATGTTTGTTTCTTCGCATGTGAAATAGGTTCATGATATCAGTTGTAAAGTCCGGCTTGAAGTGAACTCATCATTTTTTACGATTACATTGGATTTTCTTAACAAGATGGTAGACTGCTTACTTGGTGAAGTTGATGCAAGGGAATTATTTATAAGCGAACCTGCAGGATTGGAATCCATTATTGAAATTGTCGGTATTCTCAGGTTAGCCAAATTTTTAATATCTTGAAATTCTTTAGATCATATTTTTAACATGTAATTATTTGTTGTGCTGACATTGTATTTTTACTGTTTTCAGTATGCTCATGTAATTGACACTTTCCTTGACTCTTGAAATGAGATGCTGTCAAAGTTCGTTACATGTAGCTTTGATTTTTTTCTTCTAATTAGTAGTTACTATTGTATATTTTGCTGAAGAAGTTACTTTTGTGTATTTGCTTCACAAAATTACCATGGATAAAAATTCATGCTTTAGGCTGATCATGGCATCGATTATATGTTTTTTAATGTTCACACAGCTCTATTTGTTTACTTAAACATAAACTATCTAGTTTAAGAGATGATCAATTCATAATTGCTGTAAAGCTTTGTGTCAAACACCAAGATCCAAGGGTACCCAGAGTCCCACACCCTGAATTGTGAACATATATATGAAGATAATCATCAAACTTTCTAGTTTCTACTACACACTTTTCCTAGCTATTCTTTATTATGTAATCTCAAAATAATCACAAAATATACAACAAATATACATACACTTCTAAAATCACATTAAAATTTTCTCTAGCATCTATTGATGGTGAATTCCAACTTTTAAAAATACATAGCTTCTTTCCTAAAAAAGGCTCTCAATTATCTTCAATATGAAAAGTAATAACGAACAACGTGAACCCAAAAACATGGCAAGTGCGATCAAATGTTTATTAAAGAACTCGTGCACCGTGGAGAACATGGTAAGGATAAATTATTTTGAGAATAGTAAGACATTTTTTAATTAGTAGAATACTAAGATAGTAATAGATTAATAATGCCAACAGGGTAACATACTAACATCGGCTATTCTTATTTTCTAACTTTGATGAGGCTATAGATATTGCTCCATGTTGGCGCACATCCTTGACCTGTGTTGGATTTCCTGAAATATAAATGATATTGCCATGTTGATAACACAAAAATGTCCCTATGGTTCTTGTTGGCATCTTATGTTGTGGTCAATCATAACTGTTGGATACTTTGGATGTGTGCAATAGCCATGATTAAAAATGAAAAAAAACCCTTACTCTTCCCCATCCACCCTCTTCTCTCCCTCCACCCTCCATCACTACCTCTTCCTCCCCAGAACCCTCCTCCACATCCTCTTGTTCTTCACCTTCCACCCCATTAGCAATGTTGCCACCATGCACGCCGCCATCATGCACGCTGGCTTTGCCAGCTTCGTCTGCTCCTTCAGCATCCCTTCCACTCCTATTTCTGTCCTCCACCTCTGTAATGTCCCCACCCTCCATGTGGTTCACTACCGTGCTTGAAAGGTACGGGATGGTGACACTCGATGATGTGATTGTCAACAACAGTGGGGTTGGGGAGGAGGAGCTCCAGGGGGCATTTCAGGTGTTTGACGTGGACAGCAACTGGAAAATTTTGATAGAGGAGCCCTTCGACAATTGTCGGAGGATGATTGACGGTGTGGATTCCGATGGGGATAGGTTGGTCAGCTTGTTCGAATGATGATGATGAACTGATCATAGCTGTTGCTTACATTCGATGACTGAATTTGTCCCTACTTAAGGTGCCTACATGATTTTTTCCTATAGGCGCCTATCCGAAATCGGGTTTGTATTGATAACTACATGTTAATGTTGTGCTGCAATCAATGTTCCAAAAGTCAACACATGATAACGAAATTTTGCTGACACTTGTTGGAATTGCAATCTAGAGAAACAACATTCCTTGGTAAATCGAGAAATGCAAGATTTCACACAAAATATCAACCCATGTGGTACCAAAATGTCGTGTCGACTGACACATAGTAATTTTTGTGCGTAAGCTGCACATGTTGATCAACATGGATGAAATTAAAGTCAACATGATTGACTTCGTTCTAGCTTCATTTAAGTAGCCTTCTTCCTCCTTTCTTCTTGTCTTCATTCTTCCAGTCTTCATTTTAGCCTTCTTTCTTCTTGTCTTCATTTCAACAACATCCTTTCTTCTTTTTGTCTGTATTTTACTATTTTGAATCTTGATGTTAATAACTTGATATATAATTATATACATTGTGTATCACATAGATATGGATATATTAAATAAATCTAACTATTTAATACATAGATCTAACCTAATAATTCTATAAAATTAGTAAAATTTGGGATGGTCCTTAATCACACTCCATATCTCCAATTCTTTGGTATTCTCTCTTTTTTATTTTTTCTTCATATTAAATATTGTGAAAACTATTAGTTCATGTAACATATATTAACGTGATACTTGTTTAGACAATGGATTTAAGTAGTTCTAGATGTAGATTATTGCTTATTTTAGCTTATCTTAGAGTTTTAAATTGAAATTCGAAGTTTTTTTACCATTTTTGTGGACTTTTGTAAATTTATCGTGTTTTCACTAATATTTCCATCGATGACTGACGTGTTTCCTATTTTTGCCTGACATTTAGAACTTTGGCTGTAATTTGCTCATTGCATGTTAAAATCACCATTATCACGTTGCATGCTTGTTGGAGGGCTTGCCATGCCGTTATATCCAATCAATAAGATATACAATGAATTGATAAATTCCGTCTCAATTGTTTGTATAATGGTTAAATGGCTAAACAATTACTAAGGAAACACATACACTCCTAGATAGATGCCGTGTCCATGATTAAAAATTTGACACTTGTTGGACACTCCAATGCTTTGTGGACACCTTGAGAGCAGATTTTAAACACCTCCTACAATTTGCTAAGTGAATGAAAAATAAAGAAAATCCATCAACATGTGTTCAACATGTTTTGCAACCTCTTCATTATTGATGAATCTTTTTTGTGTGATACCACTAAAAAAAAGAATCTTCCTCGTGTGCGTTTGTTTACCTTCTTCTCCTAGTATTGATCATCTTTTTTTACCTTTTCTTTCTATATTTTACTTTTATGCATGCATCTTTTTTATGCATGTATGTATGTTCAAATTTTATGTGGTGTCCTTGTCCGACATTTTCACTAGTTATCATTTGTCCATGACTTTCTGTATCCATGTCCCATGTCTGTGCTTGTGCTACCTAGGAAATCACATATATATTTTGAATAAGTGATTATTTGAGAAGTCCTATTTTGATTTCATATATTTTTTTATTAAGGTTTCTTGATTTATAAATTGTGTTTGGTTATAGGATGACAACTTGAAATGGCTGCAAAGTCATCCTGACTGCAAAATCATCATGAATCCTGTTGATCGTTTGCTCCTTGGAAGAATGAAAGAAATCATGACATAATCCACACAAGTTGGTGGAAGAAGAATAATTGATCTCTGTGGAAAAGGAGCTGCTGTGAACCCAATAATATTGAAGAATACTAGAACAATAACCATATAGATACTAGTTCTGTATCTAAGTAGACTAGGTTCTACTAAAACAATTTCTTACAATTTTTTTTCTAGTCTGACAAATTTTAATTCAATTTGGCAGTACCTAAGGGGTGTAGGGGGTGTATGTGCGCTTGAAAGCATTGAATTAATTTGAAAGAAATTTAGTTTCATGTTGACCATTAAAATCATGATGCTCGTGCACACTATGAGAATTTTGTTGGCAGAGAAATCAATTCTATAACTTTCCCAAGTATGTGTAAACTTCATGGAATTCATTTTCCTCCCAACCTTTTATGATTTCAATAGAATTTACCCTCTTCTCTTGTCATAATGCTGATATGCTTACTTCCATTAAGAGGAAAAGTTTTCATTCTATGGACATTTGTCAACTTTATTACAAAAGTATTGCTAGGATCTTTTTTACAAAACTATGGCTTGGATTAGCCTAATAGGTGGGCTCAATGTTGCCTAGATCACGAGATTTTTTTTTTCATTTTCTCAAACATGATATCCAAAGGGTCATGCTTTACTATGCTGCCTCCATTTTGTGAAACAAAGGAACCGGAAATGGCTATGCTAGGTAATCTACCAGGTTGTCTTGTGTGTAGATGCTCCCAACAATCACTAGACAATCCTGTTCCAATTGATCCTCTTGGCCCTTTCGGTTGTAGATGGACTGTTCCAAGATCATGGAAAACGAATATAAAATCTTCATTCTTGGAATTTTACAGGGGTGAGTTGGATGTCAGGTAAGATTTTGTTTCTTCAATGCTGTTTAATTAGAATAGTCTACAAACTGTAGGAAGGGACTCCATGGATCAAAATCATGAAAGAACCTAATAATCCATTGACCCTACACAGCAGAAGAGGATTTAAATCATATTCTGGTGTATTCTCTTAGCAATTTTGCTGCCTTCATGGAATTTGGACCTCTAGCATCAATAGGTTAAAGTGTAAGATCAAAAAGGCATATTTCTTTGGATGTTAAGATAGTCTACAAACTGTAGGAAGGGACGCCATGGATCAAAAGCGTGAAAGAAGGGCTGTTGATGAAGGCTTCAATCTAACTTGACATGATCCACATATTGTTGCTTACTTTCTTTCTACTTCTCAATGATACCTAATGTTCTTTATCCATCCCCTTCACCTTACAGTTATTGATATTCTTCACTAAGGGAGGAGTAAAAGATATCCAGTAGGGCTATGCATTGTAATTTACTTACCACAACTGCCAGGGAGGAGATGAGGAAGCTCTATGTCTTCAGGAAAGGGATATGAGAGAGGGAATGAGGACGAACTAGGATGAGTTGGAGTGAAAACTGTTAAAAGAAATGGATATTGAGATTTGAGAGAAGCATAAGAAGATTGGAGAAGGAACTAGATTGACAGGAGATGGTGTTTTTCTTTTATTATTAATTTTTTGTGATGGGGGCGGACACTTCATGATCTCTGTGTTGTTGAAAGAAAGTTGCTGGAGAACTTGCTTTGCATTTGTTTGAGTGAGCTTTTCTTTGGCAGATATTAAATTTAGTTACATTGTTTGCAATCTATTCACTGGGCAAAGTGGGTGTTGAAATATGCCTGTTATATCTTTTGTATTTGAAACTGTTATTTCCTTTATTAAATATTGCTTATACTATATTGTCATTTTGCATCCTGAAGCCCCTGATATACATTTTTCAGATTCTTTGTCAAGGTGTATGGGAAAAATTCATCATTATCAGAGAGCACCAAACTAGTAGGGCTGCTTCTTCATCTTGTTTCGTGCTTGCCAATGGACCTGCTTACGTCATCTCATTCTAATGTTCCCTGTTGGAATACTGCTGATGTTGGGATCAGAAACTCTAAATGCCAAACCCTATTGGACGTCCAGCTATTTGCGTTCACTGTTATAGGGGATACTTTCATGAGAATGGGATCAAGTGTTTCAGTAGAATTATGGCAGTCCACGCTTGATGTATGTGTTTTTCTGTAACTTTTCAGATCATGGGTAATATATTTGCTCTAGTCTCAGTTAGTTTGGTTCATTTAGGTTTTGGGGAAAGTGCTGGGTATTGTTGCATCCAAAAACGTTCTTTTGGAGGACCATGCCATGTCCAGGTACCTATTTCCATATGTTTCTTCCATCAATTTTTGAAATAAATAGAAATTAGAGGTGTGACAATTTGGTGTGGTATTCTTTTTGGCAGGTTTTATGCTGCTCTTCTGCATTGTTTACATTCGGTTCTTTCAGACCCAAAAGGTTCCCTTTCTGAACATGTATGGTACTAGTCTATGAGGAATGACTTCAAGAACTTATATTCGGTTGCAAACACCTTATAGTGGTTTCAATATTCCATTCTTATTTTGTAAGGTGGCAGGATTTGTAGCAGCATTGCAAATGTTTTTCATGTACGGTCACCCATGTAGATCTGCTTTAAATCCTGCAACTTCTGGCTTCAAGGAGAAGACATCTAGTTCTTCAAGTTTGAAGTCTGGATTAATTGTCTCGAGTAAAAGAGTGGATGGTCCATACAAACCCCCACATCTTCGCAAAAAAGAAGGACGTAGTCCACATATACCAATTGCTCAAAGGTCTACTGAAAATGTTGCTTTTAGGTGTGGTTTTACATCATCAGATTCTGAGCATAGTGACACTGATGGATTTCCAAGGGATGAAGATCACTTTCGAAGCTCAAAAGCTAGAATTGCAGCCATTCTTTGCATCCAGGTAGCCTTTAAATTTATTAATTCCCAATTGTTTCAAACCTTAGTGAAGGAAAAGATAGTGCCGATATTGATTTTCAAAAAATTTAATATATCTTAAGGCTCCGGTATTGCTTTATGTAACACCAGAATCTATATCAGTTATCCATGAAAAAAATGATATCATGTTTTTGTGTTATTGATGGATTTGTAAATGAAAAGAAATGTTTAGAAACTTTTGATGAATTCTATTATTTTTAGAAGAATTCTAACATACGTAGCAATGGTACACTTCAATACTTTGATGACATTATGTAGTTTTAGTTGACATACCATTCTTCCTCATGACATCATACCCAGTCACCCACCACAACCTCCTTATCCCGTTCTGCCGCCCCCCCACCCCCCCAATGTGATCCTAGTTGCTGCCACTGCTGTTCCCTTGCCACTGCTGGTTGTCGTTTCACCATGACCCCCATGTCTGATTACACGCCTCTCAAAGGATGGGAGAATCAGCTACTGCTTTTGGAAATAAAATATATTTCGTGCACCAGAATTTTTGGGCTCTCCCTTTAGCAAGAGAGAAGAAATTCTTGTCAAGGGTGGGGTCAACATGTAGGAGACAATTTCTATGGATAATTCTGTTCAGTCTTAAAAAAGTAGCCATTTCGAGAGCTTTGATACCCCACAGTTTATCTTCACAATCTCCTCCATCTCTTGGACTTTTTTCCACAATGCTCTAGCCACATTGCTGCTGTCGTTGCAGAAGTGGGAAAACCCTAGGGTTTCTCTCTAGCTCTCATGTGAGAACTTAAGCAACACGTGATTGTGGATCGGTTCTGGCTGGTTTTTGTCTTATTATCAAAAGCTGGGTAAGCCATTTTATCTGGCCCATCTGATGGGCTATCTTGTTTATTTGGTCTATCTCATTGATTTTGCTAGCCCATTTATTTATAAGTGATGCATATAAGACAAAAATAACCTATAAATGAAGAGGGAATGTCTACAAAGACGTGAATTTTTTCCTATATTTGTATTTATGTCTTCATAAAGGATACTCGTACCCGTACCTGTTTCTTAGGATAAAAATAGAGGTATCCTTACCTGTACAAATGCTCATACTCATATCCATGTCTGGGCATCATAGTTTGATACACTACTGCAATTGCAGTGCTATTTTGTGCAACATTTTTTAGCCTTTGGCATAGTGTTGTCAGGAATGTTTGACATCATATCTTATTTTCTATTATTAGTGCTTACTGGGCTTCTTACCTATAGTTCTTGAACCCTGCAGCCTTGACTGCTTATTCTAGTTTGTTCTGCTTGCATTGCGGCCCCATAACCAATTGTGCTTATAATTAATCTAATATATAACCCTTTTTTAAAAACATGCACAACTATGATTATGTCAAATTCTAAGGAAAGGTGGATATCTTGAGAGATAGTGCGAGGAATAAATTATGATAGATGGAAAGAGGCTGAAGGACTGAAATAAACCAAAAATTATCCAACAGGACTGTCCAGTTGAATAAACTAGGAATTCCATAATGTCTATTCAGAGCATAATTATGATTTTGTTATTTTTTTTTGGTTAGTGCTGGTAAATTGCATATTGTGTGTGAAGTAGATGAGGTGGTAGCAACAATATCATTTATGTCTGAGATATAAATTTACTTCATATTCAGGACCTTTGCCAAGCTGATCCTAAAGCACTTGCTTCTCTTTGGACAATGATCCTGCCTACCAATGATGTATTACAATCACGGTGGCTTTCCTATCCCATTTTCCAAAATACAAAGCTGTTATCTTCTCCTAACTGTTGTTTAATTGGTTTTGGTAAAATGTCCGTTGGTCTACAGGAAAAATCAGGCAACTATAATGACATCTCTGCTATTTGATCATGTAATGAAGGTATGGGTGTTGTGCTTAACACTTGCATGCTTCTATAAGATTTCTGTCTATCTCTTCTGGACTTACTGTTTAGTCCCACGTCTTTGTACTTTCTGGGTCGACTCTATTAAATTGTATTTCAACTACAATTGAAAATTTGGTGCTGACTGCTAACTCCTTTACAATTGCCTCAGGCACGCATTGCAGCTGTTTCAGCTTTAGCATCTATCCTTAATGGCCATTCATCAATTTTTCTGCAAGTAGCAGAACACAAGGAATCATCAAAGTGTGGTTCATTTACAACACTTTCAAGCTCACTTGGTCAAATGCTGATGCAACTACATAGAGGTAAATTGGAAAGAGTTCTGCCTTCTTTGTTCTGTAATAGACATTTATCGAAATATTGTACTCATCACTTAAATGATGTGTAAACTTGCCGTACACTTCTTGCTAATGGCAATACCAACAAATGCTTAACATTGAAACCAGGCTAGATCTGCATATTTGATAAGTTTGAGTTAGGTTCAATGCTTGTTAAATGTGGACAATTACTTGAAAATGGACCATTGGGTTTTTGAAACTGATCCTGCCTGTAACAATCAGATCATTTTGGTTAGGTTTTCTTTAGAGATCGTGGTGCTGCTATTATCATCACTAAGTTGGATGAAGTGTATCTAAAGTATTTGTTTGGTTTACAGCTTGTATACAGGTTGTTGAGAGTTGAGACATGAAAACATTTTTTAGACTTTAAGAACAAGTATATGTCGACACATGGAATCCATGCTAATTTATTGAAATCAAGGATAAGATCATAATTTGTCACTTTATATTTTTTCCAATTTAGGAGACGTACTATGAGAAGCTACCTATGATGCCTAGACATGGATACTAGTACAAATATAAGTTCTAGGTGGCCAATTATTACTGTAGGAGGAAAATAAGTTCTAGGAGGCCAATTACTGTAATATGAAAGAAGAGACTTGTGAGGTGAACTGCGTCCAACTGGTTTTGCTGACATATCATCAAAGAAATGGTCCAGGCCTTCAGTGCACGTTCTCAGTTAAAGTGCAAGTGACTAGGGTAAGGGCAGGCAGTTGTTCTCTACACTTATCTCTCTTTTCTTGTTCTTCGTCTGTCATCAAAAACTCTGTGCAGTGGTGATGGTGTCGGTAGGAGATGGCAACAGCTAGGATACATCATCTTTTCCTTCTTCTTCTTCTTCCAAGTACTCAGCCTTGTGGCTTTGTGGTTTTCACTTTGCCAATCAGTGTGTTTTGTGCTATGTAGCCCATGAGGACCTCCCTCACTTGCTATGGGGTTGCGGGTCAATATGGGGTTGGTGGCACTTCTTATTGAGAGGAGAGTTTGCTGACAAGGTTTGTGTTGGATCAATTGAGACCCTTTGGGACCTTTGGGGCCTATAGGGAAGGAGGATGGGTCGTTGTAGGGTGGTTTGAGGTAGTTTGTTATGCATTATGGTAGATCACATGGATCGAGAGAAGCCATCAAATTTTTCTCAGAAAGAGGCTTGTCACTTGGGATATTTGAGATAGGATTATATTTTCTTGTCACTCGGGATTCTAATATCTTTATTTGGGAGTGGCCTCAAGGCCTTTTGTTGGTTTAGTTGTGTTTCTTCTTCTTTTTGTTTCTTTTGTTTGGCTTATTTTCTTGATAAGCCATTTCCTTATATCCTTTAAGGCCACATTTGGTAATGATTATTTGCTATAATGTTTGGTAAATAAGCTAGTTTGAATGAAAAAGTTGAACAAAATAAGAAAAAAAAGCCATCTTATTGAAAAACACTAGTGCTTTTCTCAAATGTAAAATTCATAAAATACGTCAAAAATAAAAAACTAGTTGAGAGAGCATTTTTGAGAAATGCCAACTTCTTTCCAATTTATTTCTTATTTTAACTTCTTTAAAGAACGAAATCACAAACCAACTAAAACACAAAACACGAGTCAAACCCTTTCTCTCGTCCAAACGTCTCCTGTTCACCCTTCTCCTTTTTCTCTCATGTCCCGACCACTTTCTTTTTCTCCTATCCCTTTCTCTCCTATTTGCCATTCTCTCTTTCTCACGTTGGCAGGGAGTTGGAGGCGTAGTTGTAGCCAAAGAATCAAATGTTGATCCGTGTCAGCGATATTTCGCCGATACGTATTTGTTCATGAAAATAGGGAAACGAAATACATAAGTATGTCGCGACATACCTAATTTCCGTGGATATTTTGATGCATATCGACAGTATCGGTGGGTGTCGGTGGATGTTTGGCTTTTTTACACACTACATAGCTTGACACAGTCACATAGGCGACATACCTTCCCCACAAGCGGACACAGACGACGTACCTTCCCCACAACCCATCCTCTGCTCTGCCTTTAAAACGAACGGATTTCCTTCGTTACCTTATTACCTGTGCTTTCCCCTCTCCTTTGTTACATCATCAGTGTACCATCTTTCATTGTACGCCGTCTACCATTGCGTCGACCACTCATCTCCGCCGACGACCCGTCATTTGCCATCCAGCCATTTGCGCCGTCCAACCATCTCCTGCCGCAGGAGTCCTGTGCCGTCCAATTTTTACAGCACCGTCCGCCACTTTCAGGCTCCAGCCTTCTGCTTCGTCGACTTGCAGAAGTCCCAGTAGTTTTTCCAGTTCGTTCCCCTTTCCTGTCTTTTTTTTCTCTGTAACTGTACATATATGTCTCGAACCTTCTTCCTCCTTTTTTTTTTTAAGTCGACGACTCTTCTCATCTTCTGTCTAAAGGCTTTAAGTGTGTAAAAAAGCCAAACACTAATGCATGTGCCGATATAAAGTATAAATACGCATGTGTCATCCATTCTTCCATTTTTTTTCTTTTAAAGTCAATCATTTCTTTTATTTAAGGAATTTTTATATTTATTTCGTAATTAATTAAAAAATAAATATTTAACTTAATAATATAGATGATAGATTTAATATTATAATTTTATAAAATTAGTAATTTTTTTTTATTTTTTTAAAAATAATTTTTTTTGTAATTAATTAAAAATCAAGAAAAATTTTAAAAAATAAAGCCTCCAACCTCCATCGATTTGCCCCAATTAGGTTCGTCCATTCGCTCTTGTTGTTTCTTTTTTTTTAAATTTTAAAGTGTGATATGTGTGAGGATTGAAGAGAAGACATAGGTGCTATCCAACAGGTTCTCCTTATTTTGTATTTGTTTTAAAGATCATGTCATTTAAGCCTTATATTATGTCTTTTTTTTTTGTCCTTTCTTACAAAAGAGGTTTCAACTCATGAAACATTAACAATAATCATTATTTTCAATTCATCCCATAGTTGATAGATTTAACATAATAATTTTAAAAAATTAGTAATTTTTTTTTTTAAAACTAAGGATATTTCATAATTAATTAAAAATCAAGAAAAATTTAAAAAAATCAAGAATGATTGTAAAAATCTGGAATAATTATACTCAATGTATTTCTATTTGTTAAATCTTAGATTTTTGCATGCAATTTCATGTTTTTTGGGTGATTTACAATTTAGAGTATTCTAATCAACCAAAGCATTCTTCATGGTACTAAGTATATATAAGGTAACTTTTTTGAGTCCTTTTGTTTTTAAACATTTATTAAGCATTTTTATATATTATTTATGCTTGAAGATATTTCTATTAGAACCATCTATTGTATTTTCATGTGACACATATTAAAGAAGTTGATTTAAGTAGTCTAAGATCTTAGATTTTTAATTTGTATTTATATTTGGTGTATTTCAATTTGTTAGATCTTAGATTTTTGCATGTAATTTCATGACTTTTTGCGTGATTTGTAATTTGGAAGACTTTTGTAATTTCATTTGTTGATTTAATTTTATTATCTTTAATTAATACTTATCCTATACTTAATATTACTACTTTAGTATTTTAATCAACCTTATTTGCATTACGTGCTCTTGCATCTTCTCTGAGACCACCAACAGCTCCTGCTTTGAGAACTCAAGATAATATTTCCATTGTGTCCTGGAGGTCATGGGTCTGAGTTTTCGAAGCAACCACTTGGCATGCAGCTTTTCCAGCTGATCTGTGTACATACTTTCAATTTGATGTATCTTCTTTGTTCTGCTAAGAAAACCTTGTTAACCTTTTTATCTTTTGACCCATTGAACCTTTTTGGGTTCTTCTGGATGTGATTCATCAACATTATAATGGTTCTGATCTTTTCCTCTAGAAAACGAAACAGCCATCTTTGGATTGAGTCATCCAGACTTCAATCCTGAATCCTCAAACCTGAAGACTCTGTATAAACATTTGGATTCTTTTAGTTTAATTTCAGTCTATTTTCTCTTCATGTGATGTAATCCTCAGCTTTCTTTTATTTTCTTTTGTGATGCAGGTTTGCTCTACTTGGCTCAGTATGAAACTCATAGTGGTTTGCTGCCATCCTTGTTCAAGGTTCTCACACTTCTAGTTTCTGCTACCCCGTATGACTCTGATCCTGCATACTTACTGTGCTGAGGATTTATGTTTATCAAAGGCATTTTTTGTCTAGCTTCCTAGATAGTTTGTTAGATATGATTTTCTTGGTCTTCTCTTTGATTTTCTTCTACCATATGTTATACATCTGCATGCTTCCTATATGTTTCTTTGCTTATTTTTTTCTGGAAGAACTAGAGCAGCAAGATTGATGGAGTAAAGTATGTTTAGATGTCTTTTTAGGTAAAATTGTGAGTATGATTTTTCTTCTGCTTTACTAGCTTGTTTTTTTATCTGATTAATGCTGAGTTGCCAGGACTGTTTTCTAGCATCTTTTCCTAAATTCACATGCTTCTACCACTTGGATCAGATATGCTCGAATGCCTGTAGACTTGTTGCCTACCGTTATTACAACTCTTAGAATAAGGATTGCTGAGGTTATTGCTTCCACAAGTGATCAGAATGATATTCTGGTTAGTTTTCTGTTTTCTTATCAACCATAAGCTTGTTTTCTTCTTGAGATGAATAAACATAATTGTCTGAATCTTTCAATATAACTGGTGTATTTTGTTTGCAGCCCTGTGCTTTTAATTGCATAAGATCAACATTCTCAACTTCACCTCCTTCACTACATGTACTGAAATTGCTTCAAGGAGAACTATCACCTGGTTTGCTATCTTTGTGCTGAGCTGCATATTTTTTATTTTCTAGTTGATGAGCAAACCAATTATAATATTTGTTTATTGTAAAAACTATCCACCTTGCCTTATAGAACCAGTCTGCTAAATTGTTGAAAGAGTATATTATATCAGTGAAATAAAATTCCAAAACATTTACTTGGATAACAACTAAGATCCTGTCTAGTCATTGAAAATTTGTGTTTGACAACATTCACACAAGCAAGGGGAAACCAGGGAGGTCCATGCAACTTAATTAGCCATTTTGTTCAAGTTTCCTGAAATATTAAAAAAGGCACATATGTTGATGCAGTCCAAAAACATGCAAATGCATTAATTGCAACAAGAAAGGGTGGTGTGCACTACCTCATTGACAACCATGTATCTTATTTTATCACACACACACACACACACACACATGGTCATGTCGTAGTAGAACTTCTCTCTCTCTCTCTATATATATATATGTATGTATGTATGTATCATAACCATGGTTCTAAATGTCGATTTCGTGTCGGACTTCGATAAGTTGAAAAACAGACATGTGTCGGGAAAATATCGGTATGTCGGAATTGTGTTGGTGGAAACACGGTAAAAAAATTTTACATTTGTTCAAAAACTTCCAATTCGATATCGTGTCGGAGTCGTATTGGTAAATTGAAAATAAGACACGTGTCAGGTGAAATTTCGGTGACACGTGTGGACATTTGGTACCATGATCATAACAACATCAAATGCAAAAGGTCACCATTTCATTTCTAGGGCAATATAGGTAGAATCACAACCAGAAACTTTTTAACATCGGAACATTTCTTAAATTCATATATAAAACATGAAGCAAAGGTCAACTTACAAAATCTTAAAAAGTTGTTCCTTGATAAAAATAATAATTCAGACTGCTATTCTTTTTCCCAGAACTTATAACAGTAGCTAAAAATGGTCCTAGAACCCCAGAAAAGAGAGACCCAAATGATTTACCCTATATCAGAGTTGTATTCTTACTGTTCTACTGTCACAGATATTTATTAGTGTAAAAGTCATTTATTTCTCTTTTTATGTGAAAAGGGCTTACATACCCTCCATTTATGTGCTTTACAAGGGTATATACTGAAAAGTAAAGTACATAAAAGGGTTGTGGTGTATAGCAGTTGACCATTTCCTCTTTTTGTAAATCAAATGAGAGAGAAAATGGGTCAATAGGTTTGTCAAAAGTCTGTGCACACCAACAGAATTGTCTGCAGTCTGCACATGTGTTGACATGCATGTGTGTCTGTGATGACACATCAATTTTTTCTGATTTTTGGCACGTCTGCAAATCCAAGGAGATACTGTTAGATATGCTGGCTTTCCTTTTGGGTTGCGGCTCCAGACTAGGAGTTCCTTAAGTCAAAGCACATTTTTTGGTGTCTCGTTTTTAATAAACTTGGAGATCATTCTTTCCTAGAAAAGGGATAATTGCTAAACAAACTTATGATGCGGGTTGATAATTCTGGGACATGAAGTATTTTTTCACTTTGAATAATTTTTTCTATGTTGATCTTTGGTTTTTTATATGGTAGAGCACTTCCTTTATTTTAATACAATAGGCAACTAGGTATCATTTGAGTCATAGAAGTAGGCAAAGAATAGTAGCTGTCCTTTCCTTCGACTGGAGATTTCCTTCGTAGTTCAGAGTTACTGAGGAGAGGGTGAGAAGAAGACAATGGAATGGTCCAGCAGTTACTATAGAATATCGACTTAGTCTTAGTGAAGCTAGTCTATTCATTAGATCAGCTGTGTGTGTCTTATCTATAATTAGGAAATACAAGTCACAACATCACAATATTAAATGTTAGTTTGTAATGGTTGCATAGCTCAAGAATACTTAGCTTGCTTTTGACTACTCTTCTCTTGGCATAGCCACATGACCTATTAAGGAACTTCCTTTTAATTACAAATAACAATGAGAGGAGTGAGATTGGATTGGTGGATGACGTTCATCTTCAAAGGCTTTGTGTGTTTTCTCTCAGAGGGTTGCTTCTTAAGATCTTTTTTACACAAAGCTTCATTGAACATTGGTTATTGGCGAAGCTCTTCTCCATGAGAGGAGGGTGTTAAACAACAATGTATGGCTTGGTTGGCTTGGTGTGAATTAGATATTTTCAATGCAACAAACGGGGCCAGGTTGCAACGGTTACCTTGGGACAACTAGGTGTTTGGTCTTGAACTAGGACACCATTGTTGGAGGTTCACAGCATTTGCCACACAAGTTGGTGACGTTGGTTGAAGTAGATTACTAGATTGGGAACTTCAAAATCTTACTTGGCTTTAGTAGATTGGTACCTCTTGATGTAAGGGGACAATCGAACATGAACTAGAATGTTCATTCAATGTACATTTTAAGTAGTAAATATATGAAAATCAATGCTCATGCAAAATTTTTTGGATTATGATGTTACCCTTCAAGAACTGATAAAATTACATGTATGCCACTACTCAAGGTTATTAAGGCGTGACTCAGTGCCTAGGAAATAACAAATATATTTTTCAGAATTTTTGCCCTTGATATTATATATTACTAAATGCAATTATGCATTGATATATTTGTTCTAAGCTCAATTAACCCCTAAATAACATTGGAATATATAAAAAATGACAAGATAACAATAAAATATAATGAGATTCCGACCATAAATGCAAATGTTAACATCAAACCATCACTATAACAAGCACACACATTAACATCTAAATAAAAGACATTAACACAAACAATAACTAGTCAACATGAGTATGAAGCAAATCAAAACTAGAATAACAAGCTATTTCTCTAAAATTTCTTCAGATGGGGCAATTCAGGGCAGAAACAAGGGCAGAAAGGGATTAGGAGACAACTGTCTTGACTAGGGTTTAGAAAAAGATGGGGCAAACCCATTGACACAAAGTTATGAAGACCTTTGGAGGAATTTGAAAGGCTAGGGTTTAGAAATCTCATACCTATGGCCAAAAAACCTTAAGGAGAACCATCAAATCCAGTCCCACATGTGAGAAGATTTAACTTCCAATTAAAACCATCAAAAATGGGTGATGCTGAAGCGCAAGATGCATACACTACTTTCAATCAGATGCCTTCACATTTGAAAAATATGCTACAAAGATAAATAAAAACCCATAATATAAACAAAACATAAACAAAAAACTACCATATATCATAATGTGAGGCTCATCCCCATTTAACATCAATGTTTTAAAAAATGGAAAACGGCTTCTTCACGGATTGAATCTCTAAACGTTTTTTTCGAAAAAATAGGAGTTTAAATGGGGGGTTTAATGAAAAAATGATTGAAATTAAAATTTAAATCAAAATAAATGTAACATGCATATAACCAACAGCATCCTTTTTTTTTGAAAGGTAATCAGCAATTTTATTGAAAAAGTTTTAAATGGGAACAAAATATAAAAAAAGGCTTATCAAGACAATAAGCCAACAGAAAGAGAAATAAAAAACTAGGAAGTACAACCCAAGGCCTACATCTGACTACCAATAACCCCTGTAACCAATCATGAATAAATCCATCAGATTCATTAGCAGCCACCATTTTAGGGCATCATTTCCGGATTGAAGACAATTTTATCCCGTAAATCTTGAAATGCCAAGCTTTCCCCCCTGAATATACGATGATTCCTTCCAATCCATAGTCCCCACTATATCAAATGGGGAAGGGCTCTCCACACCTTTCGTCGCCTTCCTTGCCATTAGTCTCTCAACTACCACACATCCCAAGAAGAGAGTGCCACCACTCTTGAATTGCCCCACACATCCTGAAAAGATGTCATAGATTCCCAGAATTGTAGTAACAAAGCACACTTCTACTCAATAGGTGGAATCATTGTCGTTGTAAAGCTACCTGTGTCAAGAGCATGGTTCTAAATGTCGATTTTGTGTCAGACTTCGATAAGTTGAAAAACAGACATGTGTCGGGAAAATATTGGTATGTCGGAATTGTGTCGGTGGAAACATGGTAAAAAAAATTTACATTTGTTTAGAAAACTTCTATTTCAATATCGTGTCGGAGTCGTATCGGTAAATTGAAAATAAGACACATGTTGGTGAAATTTCGGTGACACGCGTAGACATTTGGTACCATGGTCAAGAGTCCTCCATGAAGAATCCTCCAAGCAAAGCACTGGACCTTCAATGGAATCATATTATTCCAAATCCATTTCCGACATCCCAATCGTATCCGTCTGACCGTCATGATTGAGAACAAAGATGGAACTATTCAACAAGTTACCTCAATAACTAAGTAACCAACACATTCAACAAGTTACCTTAATATATGGAACCATCATTCAAACACAATTAATTTAATTCTAAAAACATACTTGAATATGTGTGATTATCATTCAAATACGTGTAAGTACCATTCAACAATGACTATAATTATCATTTAACCACAATAATTCAAAAATATAAATTAAATAACTAAATTAGCGACAAGCATAAGTAAACAATTAAGTATCTAGACAATAAAATTATGTTGATTACAAGAAGTCATTGACATTATATATTAAAAAACTGTTGCTTTTACTCAAAAAATGTTGTCATGTAAAAAATATTTAAATGAAATTTAAATGGTCGGTTTTTCTATTTTTTGGAACAATGTTTAACATACATGAGGCCTAACATTTTTAGTAAAATATTATATACTTGAGAAATGAATTACTAAAAAAATAATAATTTTGGTGATTATTAAAACTATTGACCACAACAATTTTTTTGAGTTCTGTTGGTAATATGACAGTTTAATGTGTTAATGAAAGATGACATGGTATATTGGAAAAAATGCTCAAGTCGGCTAGCCCTCATCTGAAAATTTCCGGATAATGTATAAAGTATTAGTTAAAAAAAAACATTAATGAGTCCATTGCCATACACTTTTATTAAAAAAATGATGATAGGTAAAATGAAATGGTAGAAGCTTGTTGAAAAACTAAATTACCAATTTCACTTCGGCTTGAGAATTTAACTTGGTCCTTACCTAACTGAATTTGGATCCTGCTAAAATTCAACAAAAATCTAGTTCAATTTTCAAACATGGAGCCGAACTCAAACACAAGTTCATATTATATGTCCACTGGCAAATGGAGTTCAAGCTCTTTGTAATCGAGCAACTCTAGAATGCATAAAAGATATAGTAACATGCATTACAAGGGTAGGACCTTTCTCAAACCAAGATGTTGTAAATAATGGGTAGGGTTCATTATATGTGATAGATCCAACCTGACATGATCTGATGACACTCCTAAACTAATTATTTTTTGGTTATAATTCTTTTACAAAATAAGAAACCTCACACAAGAATTAGTAGATCATGAGATATTGATTGAATTTTCTTAATTACTTGATTTGTATCACCATATGGTTGGAGTGAGAGACGTGTGTGTCAAAGAGAGAGAGAGAGATGCTTGAAAAAGGGAAGATATAGTTTAGAAATTAAAAAAAGAGAGAGAACATGGAAAATTGTTAATGATAGTTGTGTTATGTGAGAGAGAGTGATGCTTGAAAAAGAAAACAAATAGATTAGAAATTAAAAGAAGAGCTATTTCAAATAAAAATTAAAAGAAGTGCTATATCAAAAAAAATTTAAAGAAGAGAGATTATTTGGAATCTCCCTAAGAATAAAAGTTTTTTGCATGAGAAAGAGAGAAATGCTTGTTTTAAAGAAGAGAGACAGCACACATGAAAATAATAGAATACCGAAAAAAGGTAGAAAGAAGGGCAAAATGCCATGTGTCTAATAGAAAGTCCTTTTGTATTAGTATTATGTACAGATTTGAGATATATATAATTTAAGAAAGATTATTGCTGTTAACCATATTTTGGATAATTTTCCAGGTGAGATTCTTACTCAAGAATGTTCAAGTATCCTCCAAGTTCTCATTGAATATTCTCAACCAAATGCACATGCGACTGTTAGAGTTGAGGCTTTGCAGGTAATATATTTGCTAAAAGTTGTGTAAAGTGTGTCCGACCTCATTCCATCAGGTTTACTTGAATGATGTTTCATGATCTTAATTTTAATTCTTGATATATTCATCAATGCAGTTTAATTTTTAATTCTTTATATATTCATCAATGCAGCTTCTCAGATGTACTTGTTTTATCTTTATCATTCAATTTTTATTTCTTGTTTTGCTGAGTGAGTGAGTCCATGGAGTAATGAAAAATTTCACTTATTCTAGTAAGTTCTCAATGTAGCTATGCCGAGTACTGTGTAGAATTTTTATTTCTTGTTTTGCCAAGTGAGAGTGAGTCCATAGAATAATGAAGAATTTCACTTATTCGAGTCCTAGTTCTCAACGTAGCTTTGTGGTGTACTGTGTACCTTTATTATCTTTCTTTGACAGGCTTTTGCTTCCTTTTTGTTGCTTGCAGGCTCTTCGAGCTGCGCTACATAACTACCCTAGCATAGTAAATGCACTTTGGGAACAAATTTCTGCTTCTGTTCTTGGGTCTCTAAAGATGTGTATTTCCGTTGGTCCTGGTGATGAGGCTTTGGCAAGTACTGGGCGAGGAGATAACAAAAATACCTTGGGGTCGTGTAATGATAAATGCCCAATAGCTGCTGTCAAGGTAAAGCTTTTTATTCTGTTAATTTATTTCAAATTCTATTAGTATTTTTTTAATAATCTAAAATTCTTTGTTTCTAAGTATAGTTTTTGTTTCAGTGGTATTTCTTTGTATTGTTTTATACCCTACATTCATCAGTGTTGCTGGGTTTCAAATTTTTTTTGGGATCATTGTCCAAGTTCTAGTTGTGCCTGGTGACGTATTTCTAACAAGAGAAGCTTAAAGATAGCAAATGATTATCACAACCTCTATGTCCATTTTCTTTTATGCGAAAAATCCTTATTTTATTGCAAAGAAGGATTAAACTACAAATTTTGGATTTAGAATTTAGACTGGAAGTTGTACGTTGTAACCTATGCGTTTTCATTCCCTATGTATATTATACATTTCGTTTGCAAGGCATTTATGTACCATTAAATTATAGTGCACGATACTCCAACTTCACTCTTCTCAAGATGAAAACTTACCATCATTATAGTGAATTCATTGCGTACTTTCTTTGTGACAGAATCTGTCCTTGTTTACCGTATGCTATCTTAGTATCTTAATACCAAGAAATATTTTAGTTGACCAAGAGTTCTTTTTTTTTTTGAGTGGTAATCAAGAAAATTTTATTGAAAATCATTTTGAAGAAAAAGCTACAAAAAGTGAAAAGGCTTATTAAATAGATAAGCTAAGCAACAAAATAGCAAATAGAATCCCACAAGACATGGGCTAAATAAGCAAGAAGACCCAATAGCCAATCACAAATAAAGATATCATCAGACGGTCTAAATTAGATGGATGTAATCACTTTGTCCTGGATCTCCTGCGAAGGTGAGCATTTTTCCCAAAGAATTTGATGGTTCTACTCAATCTATTGAGTCCACCACACTGCATAAGGCAGTGTTGCCCAAACCTACCTCCGCCTCCTTGTCCAACTACCTCCCCGCTTCCACCGCTTCCAAAAGTATCAACTGAATGATCACTAAGATGGTCGAAAGTTACTCTTCCAAGTTAGGACTGCCACCATCAATGGACTGCCTCTCACTCCCAAAGAAAGTGATAGTTCCTTGGTTGTCGTACCACACAAAGTACATCTATTGGTAAGGTGGAAACTACACCTTTGTAATGCTATCTTAGTCCAAATACCTCCATAAAGGACCAGACAAGCAAAGCACAATCTTTAGGGACACAATTGTTCCATATCAACTTATGGTAGCCCACCTAGGTGCCATTGCCACTCTTGATTGAGAAGAGCGATGCAACTGAGAAGTCCTTGTCTTTGACTCACAACTAGGTTTGGGAATCAGAAAAAGTAGATAATTCATTGGAGTTCATGTTTTCAAGCAAAGTAAGAAAAGGAACAAGATCCAAAGCTTCCTTGTCTATGAGGTTCCTCTTAAATTTAAATCCCACACAATCCTATTATTACACCTCACAAGACACTCTCTTGTACTAGCGTTAGGCTGTATAAATAGCTGAAACAAATTTGGAAATTGAGTTCATAAATAACTTTTGTTACAATAGTGCACTTAATTAAGATCTTTTGTTACAAAATAGTTAAGTAGATGTTCCTTTGTCTTTTCTACATCTACAAAATCATGTTGAGTTACAAAATTATCATCTACACAAACCATTAGAATCAAATTGCCTGAATTTTATTATCTAGTAAATATTGAGTGATTTACATGACATAAAGCCAACTGATGTTATTGGTTTGTTGGATTTTTCAAACCATGTATAGAGATTTTGTTTGTACCCATAAATAGTTTTCTTTAGTTTGTATACTGTCCTAGTCTTCTCTTGAGTAACATATTTTGGAGGTTACTCTATAAATATAGTCTCGTGTAAATCTCTGTACAAAAGCGTTCTTAACATCTAGTTGAAAAATTAACTAAGACTTTGTAATTGCAATTGATACAAGAACTCGATTGGAACTTACACGGATGACTGGATAAAAAGTTTCGAAGAAGTTTACACCATATATCTATGGTAATAATATGAGCCTTGAATTTATCAATTGCCCTAATTAGTTGATATTTTACTGTAAACACTCATCGACAAGCAACATCATCTACATTTACAGGAGGATCCACTAACTCTCCACTAACTCTCATGTTTCTCTCTCTCTAGAAGTAAGAGCAGTCATTTCTTCATCCATTGCACAATACTAAGTAGGATTTATATTGCTCTCTTTATGTCTTTTGAGAGTAGATAAAGAAGACAAAGCAAAGACAAATTGGTGAATAAAAGAGGAAACATTATCAAAAGAAATATGATTGGAGATAAGATATTGTGTGCAAGAATGGGTACTTTTTCGGACAATAATTGAAGGATCTTGAGAACCTCTATTAGATGTCGAGGTGGTGGAGCAGATGAGACTAGTGGTTGACCACTATGTCTTGAGTAAACTTGCAAAGGAACAACTATTGCATTATGAGTAATTGATGCACCAGAAACAACCAGTATACTAGGAACAACTATTATAAGAAGAAGAATAGAAAAAAAATGTTTTAAGTAAGATTACTATCCTTAGAAGAGATATAAGGTGGATCCTCGAAAAAGGTAACATCAAAACTTACATATTGTTTATAAATGATAGGATCATAATAATGATAATCTTTTTTGAATGCGAGAATACCTTAAAAATATACACTTTATTGCACGTAGAGACAATTTATCATATCTACTCTCAAAACATGCGTAAAACTCGTACAACAAAAAAATACGAGGAGTGACATGAAATACAATGGTATTATGAGACAAGTAGTATGGAGAATATGATTATCAATAGCAGGAGAAAACATCCTATTAATAAGATAACAAGTGGTAAAAACAATATCACTCCAATAAAGTTTAGGAACACGTGCATAAAATATCAAAGTATAGGCGACTTCTAAATATGATGTAATTTTTTGTTAGGTATACTATCTTGTTGAGAGGTATGAGGATATGATATTTCATGTATAATGTCATTATAACAAAAAATTATAAATTCTTTGGACATAATTTCCAAGGCATTATCAGTACGAAAGAAACCAATAGTAGAAAAATTGGCATTTTATTTCATTGTAAAATATTTGAAGTACAAAAGACACATGAGATCTGTCTAGTTCGAGGTTGAATCATTTTGGATGATTGACTTGAAGGCTTAGCACAGGACACTAGGACCAAGCAGTAGGGTCCCGGATGAATAGCTTAAAGACATCCGGACGATCAATTAGAGCAATAGAGTCCTAGGTGCACAACCTAAATGACACCTAGGTGATTGACTAGAATGTTGAGCAACAGAGTCTAGACAAATAGCCTAAAGATAGCTTGACGATCGATCAAGCAGGATATGCCATAACATCAGTGGCAAATAAGCTCCAAGATCACTCTAGGATAGTGTCGATCAAGTACCAAGCCCAAGCATCCTCAATCATTAGGGTCGAGCACCTAACACAAGCAATCTTAAGCATCAAGGTCGACCAAGTGCTCAATACAAGCGATCTTTAATGCTAGGGTCAATTGAGTAGCAAGCTCAAGTAAGCTTTTGGGTTATAGGGCATGACCCTTACTAAAGCTTTAATCTCTATGGGCACCAAAGGCTCAACTTAGACGAGTTGATTGCTTGAGATACCAGTTGCCAAGCCACACTTTTCTTAAGGAACAACACGTAAACATGCAGGCACACTACAGACCTGCATTATTCCTCGTACATGTAAAGGCAACATGCACACCAAAAAGTATGATGACTCCTACATGCCATGTCTTGACAAAGTCGTCGGACATACGTTACCATGTATGACCTTCCTATCAAAGCTTGACATGTGTATGGATCATCATTGCCAATGGACATACTCAATAGTGGTCTTTCGCAACCACCCTTAGGTATAAATACACTTAATTGAATACTTACGCGAGGCCCCCGAGACTTTCTACTTTCACTCTGAAAAACTTGATCTTCCTTAGTCGATTTAAACGCCAGAGTGTCTTCAGTTGGCCCTTGCCTGGTCGAGGTTCTTTGATTGTTTTTCTTTTGTTTGTAGATTCTTGTGAACCAACTTAGCTACTTTTAACCAATCACTAAATCCAGAACTCACGACCAACACTATGTGGGATGAGATTAGCTGACATTGTTTGTGGGAAATCATTTTTTTGCTCGTGATGGTCTTATGCTAGTCCTAACACGTTCACAAGGATTTTCAACCGACACTTACTTGGAAATCACTCTTGAGGCCTTCACAACATTGCTAGACAAGGTAGCATAGGAGTTGACAAAATGGAATGTCGAGGATAGGAGAACTACATTGTTTAAACCATCACCCACCAAGACGACTCTCGTAGCCTTGAGTGCATTGCCCGACAAGATCGAATAAATCAAATGATCTGTCCAAGCTATTAAGGAACAGTTTGTAGAAAGGAAGGATTGCCTGAAGCAATTATAGGGGGGAAAGAGCACTCTCTTAGGTGGCATAGAGAAAGTTCTGTCACCTTTTATGGAAATAATGAAGACTGAGTCGTTCCTTAATAGGTTTAAGATATCACACTTGGAATCCTACATTGGCACCTTTGACTTTGTGGACCATGTAATGGCCTTTTGGGATCTAATTGGGGTTTGTCTGGCAATTGATGCTATCCTATGTTGAATTTTTTCCATTACCCTAAGAGAGCTAGCTTAGACATGGTTCTTGGGGCTCAAGAATGGTTCAATTTCCTTATTTGAGGAGTTAAGTCACGCATTTTATGCTTATTGTAAATCATCGGAGGAGGGTTAAAGTTTCAAATCACCTTTTCTATCGTTCAGAAGCCAAAGAAGACGTGAAATTATGTTTAGCATTTCAACATTGCATTTATCAACATCTTTGACCCAAAGGAAGATGTCCCCCTTGTTTTTCAATAGGATCTCGCCCCTTTGGAGCTCATACATTCCGACAATATGAATGAGGTCATCACCCTAACAGAAGCCTTAGAGAGGGCCAATAGATATGTCATCGTTGACAAGCTAAATGAGGCCAAGTACGTGATACCGAGGGGAGATCAGTCTCATTTTGACTTTGAGGGGTGAGCGAATGGACTTGCTTGACTAGAGTCTATCGAGATGAGCACCGATCCCATTGTCAAGATCAAAGAAGAAACGGTTGGTCGCCTCGGTTATATTCAGTAGAGCAACGGTTCCACTACTTTACGTAGGATGTAGTTGCTCATGGAGATAAAGAACACCGAGCAAATATGGTGGCCTGAGTTTTTATGGTTAAGCTCGAGTTGGAAAGAGAACAAAGGCATTTATTGTAACTTTCACTGAAGTAATGGACACACCATTGAGGAATGTAGACAATTGAAGGAAGAGATAAAAGCATTGGTCTGACAGGGTCGACTCGCTCGTTCGTCGATAACTAGGGATGAGAAAGGGAGTATGCACCCAGAGCTTTGGCAACTCAAGATGATCAACCATGGCCTTAGGTCATTGAAGTAATTTTTGGTAGATCATTAACAAGTGGTATGAGTTCTTGAGCTTGAAAGGCTTATGCCTGACAAGTGTGCAACGCATGGTTAGGGACGTTGAGTTGAAGCATCCAAGGTTAGCAACAGAGGTCAGTTTTAGTGACATTGACTTGGTGGGAGTGGCCATTCCTCATGACGATGTCTTGGTGATCTTGGTCACTGTCTCTAATGCGTTGGTTAGGAAGGTCCTAGTTGATAATGGAAGTTCATGTGATATCTTGTTTTGGGAGTCTTTTTGCATGATGGGATTTGGTTCGATTAACATAAAGCCCATGTTGTCCCAACTAGTCAAGTTCAACAAGAAGATCACCTTGGCTGAGGCAACCATCATTACTACCCTTAATGTTGGGCAGTGGGGACAAACGAGCAACCACATTGCTGAAATTTGTTGTGGTTAAAATTTCAAGTTATTATAACATGATCTTGGGAGACTCAACCTTTAATAAGCTGAAGGTTGTGGCTTCTGCCTACCATTTGTGTCTTAAATCCCCTATGGTCATGGGGATAGCATCCATTTAGGGCGACCAACTGTTCGCTCATGAGTGTTATGACTCCTCACTTTGGATTAGGTGAGTAGAAGTCATAGTGATCATGGAACCAGACGAGAGAAGAGACCGATGCATGAGTTAGCGAGTTGAGGGCTAAGTCGGCCAAGGAGACGGAGAATTAATCTCAACACTCCTGTAGATCCCGCGATGCTGAAAATCGAGGCCACCTTACTTGCAGAGAGACAAACGACAAAAAAAGGATATGCATCGACTTCACCAACTTGATTAGGCATTGCCCAATTGCGAGCAGACTGAACAAAGAAGAGCATTAGGACCTCCCATGACCCTAGAACATTATTAAGTATTATTAGCAATATTTGCTTATATGCGTGTAATTTTGTTAATTATGCACCAGTGCAATTCTTGTTATTACTTTGGGAACATTAGAAAAACTTTGTTGTTTTTTGTCACAAAGTTTCCTATTGATTAACTAGCAGTCTTTTGTTAACAAAAGGCCTTAGGTGATGAAGAGTTACGACTTGGAAGAATCTCGTAGAGTAGGAATTGTAGGGAGTTGGAGAGCTACAACTCGAAAGAACTCTCTCTCGAGCAGAAGCCTCAGGTGATGGAAAGTTATGGCTTGGAAGAATCTCGTTGAGTAGGAATGTTTGGCAGTCGGAGAGTTACGTTTTATGATAACCCTCCCTTGAGCTGAAGTCCTCGGGTTATAGAGAGTTATGGTTTGGACGAACTTTGCTGTGTAGGAATTCTTGGGAGTCTGAGTGTTATAACTTGGAAGAACCTTTCCTTGAGTAGATGCCCTCAGGTGACGAAGAGTTACAGCTTGAAAGGACCTCGTCGAGTAGGAATTCTTGGAAGTTGGAGAGCTATGACTTAGAAAAGTCCTCCCTTTAGCCCTTTGGTGGTGGAGAGTTACTATTCGGAAGAACCTCATCGAGTAAGAATTCTTAGAAGTTAGAGAGCTATGAATTAAAAGAATCTTCTCTCGAACAGAAGTCCTTGGGTGACGAATAACTATGACTTAGAAGGATCTCATCGAGTAGGAATTCTCGGGAGTGGGAGAGTTATAGCTTGGAAGAATCTTCCCTCGAATAGAAATGCTTAGTTGATGAAGAACCTTGTTGAGCTGTAATCCTTAGGATTTGGAGAGTTACGGTTTGGAAGAACCTTTCCTCGAGCAATGACCCTTGGGTGACAGAGAGCTATCGCTTAGAAGAACCTCGTTGAGTGGGAATCGTTGGGAATTGGAGAGTTATGGCTTGGAAGAATCCTTGCTCGAGCAGAAGTCCTTGGGGGACGGAGAGTTATGACTTGGAAGAATCTTCTTAAGTAGGAATCCTTGGGAGTTAGAGAACTATAGTTCGGAAGAACCCTCCCTTGGGCAGGAGCTTTTGGACGACGGAGAGTTATGGTTCACAAAAACCTTCTTGAGCAGGAATCCTTGGAAAATGCTACGTAGCTCGCCATTATTTTTGTAAGACAGCTTCACTTGCACATTGCAGGACACAACATTGATAGGAAATGATTAAAGTAGGAAGTCATGTGCATGTTGGGTTGATCGACTGTCTACTTTGACAATTGATCTACAAATTAACTACTGAAATTGGAAAATCCTGATCTGGGATTTGTCGCTCGACTTATTTCGAGGCTGGACTGCCCTAAGCAATTGACTTGAAGACTTAGTAGAGGACACTAGGACCTAGTAGTAGAGTCATGGGTGAAATTTAGGTGATCAACTAGAACACTATGCAGTAGAGTTCTAAACAAACAATCTAAAGACACTTAGGTGATTGATTAGAAGATTGAGTAGCAAAGTCTTGAGCAAACAACCTAAAGGCACTCAAGCTATCGATCGAGCAAGATATGCCACGACAACGAATGAGCTCCAAGATCACTCTAGGACAAAAGGGCAAAAGGGCTGATCAAGTGCCAGGTTTGAGCATTCTCAATCACTAGGGTTGAGTGCCCAGTACAAGTTATTTCTAGCACTCAGGTCAATTGAGTGTCTAGCACAAGCAATCTCCAACACTAAGGCTGATCGAGCACTCAGAATAGGTAACCTTTTGGGTTATGGCGCATGGCCCCATTGATGCTCTAGTCTTTAGGTACACCAAGTCTTAACTGAGACGTGCTGATCAATCAATAGACTAGAGAATGGACACCTACTAAGCCACACTTATCTTAAGGAGCAGTATGCAGGCACAACATAGACCAGCATTATTCCTTATACATGTAAAGGCATTATGTGTACCAAAAAAATATGGCAACTCCTGTATGCCACATTGCTTGACATATATGGCTCTTGTGTTAGAGCTTGATATGCATTTGGATGATCATTGTCGACGGACACACTCCTCAGTGGTCTTTAACTACTACTCAAGTATAAATACACTTAATTGAATGTTTATGTGGGTTGCGACACTCTCTACTTCTATTGCTAAAAGAAACGATCTTTAGTGATTTTACTTATAGATAATAAATTAATTGGAAAGTTAAGGATAATAAAAGCATATCAAAGAGGATAGGTGGAGAAATGAACCACCCCTGTACTAAAGGGGGAACTAGAATCTTTTGCAACAATTACAGATGAATGAACTCAAGAATTATCATGTGAGGGGAAAAAAGATGGATTACCGATCATATAGGAAATTAATATGCACCCTTATATACTCATATGAAATTAAATCATAACTGAGTTGAGTGCCTACATTATTATATGCATGACAAATCACATTAGTAACAATTGGACAAATATGGTAAGAAAAGACTCTAAATTTAGTGCAGCTGTGTAAGACGTTGGTATCTATGCATCTAACGTTGGATGCAACATCAAACCTTCCTAAGTCCTTCCTAAATCATGCACATTTGCTTGATAATTCATATATTCATAAAAAATGACTAACGGAACATCTGAAATGCTATCATGCAACTTGATCCTAAACACAATACAATTTAAAATACTTCTAATTAGGTGTATACTTTGCACCTAAAAAAAGCCTCCTGTCTTGCAACTCTAAGCTCCAAGTCCTTGCATGTTTCTCCCTAAAGCTTCTTCCAACCTCCCACGAATCCTCAGCCATACATGCAACACCACAAACTCCAAGAGATCAACGCATGCATGGAAGAAAGAAAAGGAAAAGAAGAAAGGAGAGAAACTTACCTCTTCGTTCGTCTCTCTCCCTGGAACTCCTATAATCTCTCCCTCTGACACTCTGAGTTGAAGAGAAGGGGAGGAGAAGGAATTCTTGGAGAAGACACTCCCCCAGTATATATAATAGGTAGTTGAAACTTCTGGGAAATCTTCGGAGCATTATACGAGTCTGTTCATGTGTTTAATATAAGACGTACCGTATGCAACGTTTAACACTTAAAGATTCTAGAATATTGCATTCTAGACGTTGAATGCATGATGTTTTGCGTTAACATAAGATGCAATGCTACTTGTGTTTAACATGTAAAGGCCAAAAAATCAACGTTCTAGGTGTAAGATGTTAGATTTCATGCGTCTCATGTAAGACCCATCATTTTCAACATCTAACACACTTAGATTCTAAATGAAATACTTGGTCTAAAAATGCTGTTTAGAATCTAGGTTATTACATCTTAACCTCCTTAAAGGAATTTCATCTTCAAAATTCTCAGGACGAAAGACTAAAGGTATCATGTTCGGATGTCTATCACATGACCCCTAGACCACTAGCACAATGGTGTTGCTTGAAGCTCAAGGATCATCAAAATAAATCTATACTTCTCATGGCCATCTCATCCCTCTGAGGTCCTGAACAACACTAAGAATATAGCTCTCCTTAGATCCAAACTTCAACACTCCTTTATTGGTGGTCTTTTCAGGACATAAAATATCCAATTACAAGCTCATTGCAATGTCTTCTAGAGTAACAAAGCATCCTGAGCTTCTCTAGTAGACACGTAGATCATAGGAATGACTAGGTGTATCCAACACTCAACACGCTTCCATTATGCTACTCTGATGCATCATCTGGTCAGCAACAAACCTAGAGTCCACACTGTGCATTATGTATCATCTCTTATTTCCCTAAAATATCTCTTCCAATCTATGACATGAGAGAAAATCTAGTCACTGAGATACAACAAAGTTCTTTACAAATCTAGAGTGTACTTATCAAACTAACTAAATAAGCGTTGTTTGTCTTAACAAACTACTTCCCAGATGCACACTCCATCGAATCCAGAGCACAATCACCATTGTGGTCAACACGAGTCTCGTGAATTAGATAGTTACCTTGCGATTCTCTAGCTGACGAAAACCACCACCACAAGATTACCTCACTGCAACAGGAACTTATCCTATCTTAAGGCCATAATAGTCACTGTTTCCAGTTAAATAACTACAATCAACGGTAAGGATCACTCAGGAGTCAAATTTAAACGAGTATCTAACTCAAAGTAATTCCCAACAAAAGTGTTCAAATCAAATCGAGTTGTTCCTCTTTACGGTGTCACTATCTTGAAGATGCTTCTACAAAATCCCTAAGAATAGTTCTTGAACTAGGAAACAACTAGTCGAAGGAAATCCTTGGGATCACCCTTAATAACTTGACCAACGGCTCCATCAAACGAGATGGGAAGTTAAGCCCACCGACTTACCTTATCTTTGCCGTGGATAGCCTAAAACAAACATCGAAGAGAGAATCTCCATAGATTGAGCAATACAACACCATTTGACCCACCAACAACCAAGAAACAACCTAGACATCCTCAATAGATACTTTAAAAGCACACAACAAATAACACACATTTGAGGACTTACTAAAGTCACTTAGAAACAAACAACCAATCAAATATCTAGGGACCCACCAAAGTCACCAAGAAACAAATATTCAAACAACAATAAGCATCTGGGGACCTACAAAGTCATCTAGAAATAATAACAGAAGAATGAAACTCTAGACATCCTCTGCATTAACACTTTCTCTGCACCAAAACTTGGGTTAACAATAATAACAAACAATCAATCACAAACAACAAAGAGCAACAACTAACACACATTTGGGAAGCCTTACTCCTCACTTAGATACAACTATAGGAGGACGGAGTTGTAGACATCCTTTACACAAGCAACAATAGTAAAAGTAACAACAAGCACCAAACAAAACAAAAAACTAAACAAAATATCAACAATCAGTAAACAACAACAAACAACAATTAACAAGTAATAGCAAACAACTATAACAAAAACATCAAACGGCAGACAATAAATAACAATGATCATAAAGGGCCATTTAAAGGACAAACAACAGCTGCACCTCTCCCTCCTCAAAACAATCCAAATGCGAATGTGAACACATCCTCTGGTTTGCTAACACCTTGTCTTCTCACAGGTATAACACACTAGGCAGACCATCACTCATAACAGACGTGGGCAACACCATGCATCTTGGCTCATTAAGCTGCACAATTAGCAAGGTTTTCCACCCTACGCATTAGTCCAAGATCAACCTGGGAAAACCACCACCACACCATCCAACGACATAGCCCCTCACTCTCGTGAGGTGGCCACACTATTCCAAGCTCCTTTTCATATTTCTTAGAGTCAAGGGCTTAGTGTGAACCTCTCTAGGCTAGTTGGCACTGTCTTCAACCCCACTACTTGCTTCCCCAAGGAGGCTCAATCAGGTGGTTCCAGTCGTCGAAAATGCTCGACGAGAGACTTTTTGCTCAACTTTGCTAGTTCTAATGTCAAAATCGGAGCCACTCTCCTCGCGACAATCAATCAAGAAGAACAAGAAAATGAAGGTACAAATGTGTATGTTATGCAATCCTATGAAGTCATCCGACCAGACATTCTTAGACCAGTGCTTCTTAGGTAACTTATGCTCTGATATTACTTATGCAATGTCGTAGCGTCACATCTTAATTTTTTTTTCATTTTTATTATTAATACTAATTTCTAAATCCAATACATGGTTATTAATAAACAACATAATTGATTGAAATAAATCTAATAATTATCTTACTTATTCAGAATTCTTGATGTGTGATTGGGCGATTTTCTTTATATGCACTAGTTTCAGCCCTACTTGTACATCTGTATCTGAGAAAAACACAAAGAAGACACACATAAGTGATCATTAAAAATGTTACTTAACACACACCTACCTAAAACACATCGGAAAATAAAATTAGAAATCCAACTCAAGAATTTCGTCATAACTCAACTAAATCCGGCGAGGACCTTCATAAATCACAAACCACAAGAATACCAAACACTCATACAATGTCCCACTTATCAAGAAAAAATCATCTTAAATTGATAATTCAGAAATGACGTCACAAACCTTAAAACCACAATGAGGCAATCACATGTTGCCACATAAATACAAATCCTTTTTAAACATGCCTTTCAAATCATTAGCATTTTCCTTTGAAATCACATGCACTTTATAAACCATTTTGTGCATTTAAATCCTCGTTTAAAATCATCTCAAAAAAATTACACACGGTACGAGCAAAAATCTGTTATGTCACCCTAGTTACAGACGATCGAACTGGTCACAAGCAGTTGTTGAAGTCTTCTCCTTCTCTCAACTGCACTGTCGCGGTAAATCATTTTGTGTAAGAGCCCAACCGTCTCGGTCAACAAGCCTCATTGTATCTCATCATATGTCACACACACGGGATGTGTTCCTCTGATACTCCTTGGTGCTTGAGCATCTTGGGATTTCAACTCTGGACCGTGTTAGCACCAGTACTAAGGACAATTTAGGTTTTCCTTAAGCCTTGTAATACTACTATAAAGGTCATGAGGTTTCATCCTCGGATCTAAACTCAACAACTACAATCTTAGACTTGTACCTGACCTTTTAGAGGTATTAGTCATCTCTAGTCCATCAGTACGATCTTACGATCTTGTGGTTCTTATTAAAATCATAGAAAACCACAAATTTCAACCCAAACAACTGATTCTCGATCATTTAAGGATATCAATTGTCTTTAGTCCGTCGACTAGAAGTTTCGATTTCTTAGTCCCACGAAATCACAAAAATCATTTTCTAAAATATTTACAAACCATGTAATTTCTTATCCAAATTCTTTTGGAAACTATTTTTTGAAAGCTATTTTTGAAAATCATCTTAATAATATCACAAACACCACATGGAAAGCTACCATCATAACCATAAGGTTCAGTAAGCCCTTTGCAAATCCTTTGGAAGACCATCTTTCAAAACATTTAATATTTTCTTTCAAAAATCGTTTGAAACTATTTGAAACCTTATACTCCTATTAAAAACACTCAAAACATGAATTCAATGGTAATTAAGAGGTCAATATGCTTTTATATCAGCACAACGGGAAAGAAAAACACTGGAGGTATTGGATGTTGACAACCCTAGAGTCTAATGTTGCCATTCTCAACGCCCATCACCACAATCCATGCTGTTGAACTTCAACTTGGAGTACTGCACACTCATACACTTTTTATTCTTAAATTCATTAATCTTTAAGGTTTTACATTATCCTAATCATCCATCTAGGCTATTTAAGTGGAAACCTAAGTCATTATACCTTTATATCAATTTGTTTTGCCAAGAGGACACTAAATTCAGTTTACAGATGTTAGTCTTTAAGGATGCCAGCGTCCAACGTTGGATGTTGCATAGACTAGCGTCTAACTCAGAAGTTGCTAATTTTCTAGAAATTTCTTCTAAAAGCAAACCTATACCATGATCATCTCACAATATGGTCAAAATATAACCAAATCACAATATAATAATGTATGTAATCTATTACCAAATTCTCAAATCCATTTATATTGTTTCTCATTAAACATGGATTCAATTTGTTGCTTGGGGTGTAATACGTTGGGGACTCAATGTCTAATGTTAGATGTTGTCAAGGCTGCGTCTTACATCCTAGGTACAAATTCTTAATTAAATCTTTTCTTTAGTCTAACATGCACCCTCATATACTCATATGAAATTAAATCATAATTGAGTTGAGTGCCTACACTACTATATGCATGACAAATCACACCAAAAACAATTGAACTACTATGGCAATGAAAGACTCTAAATTCAGTGCAACAGTGTAAGATGTTGGTATCTTTGTGTGTAACATTGGACACACCAAATATTGCATCCAATACAGTGACAGCACAAATCTTTCTAAATCCCTTTCCAAATGATGCACTCTTGCCTCATAATTCATACATCCATAAAAAAATAGCTAAAGGAACTTTTGAAATACTATCATGCAACTTGATCTTAATCACAATACAATTTAAAATACTTCTAATTGGGTGTGTACCTTGCACCCAAGAAAAGCCTCTCGTCTTGCAACTCCAAGCTCCAAGCCTTTGTATGCTTCTCACTAAAGCTTCTTCTAGCCTCCCACGAACTCTCAACCATACATGCAACGTCACATACTCCAAGAGATCAATGCATCCATGGAAGAAAGAAAAGAAGAAGAAGAAGAAAGGAGAAAAACTTACCTCTTCCTTCATCTGTCTTTCTTTCTCTCCCCTTGGAACTCCTAAAATCTTTCCCCCTCACACCTTGAGATGAAGAGAAGATGAGAAGGAAATCCCAGAGAAGACACCCCCCTGTATATATAATAGGCAGTTGAAAAATTTTAAGTGTTATATGCATCTGTTCATGTGTCCATAGAATCAAACGTCGGTTTAGTCCGACAAAAATAGGAAACGTGTTGAACATCGGTGGACATGTCGATGGAAACGCGGTAAATTTACGGAAGTCCATGAAAATAGTAAAAAAACTTTGAATTTTGATTTGAAACTCTTGGATAAGCTAAAGTAAGTAATAATCTACATCTTTGACTACTTAGATCAACTTCCTCAATATGTATCACATGAAAATACAGTAGATAGACCTAATAAAAATATCCTGAAGTATAAATAATACATAAAAAAACTTAAAAATATTTAAAAACAAAAAGACTCAAAAAAGTTACCTTATATATACTTAATACCATAACGAATGCCTTGGCTGATCAAAATATTCTTCCTGTACATCAACCATATTGTGTTCTCGATGAATTCGTTGTCGAATTTGAGACTCTCTCCAGAACACATAGTTGTTCCAAGACATGTGATTATAATATGTATGATATTCATTGATGAAGTAGTGGTATTGTAATATTGGCAGTTGTATTAAGAATCCCATTGACGGATATTGAGGAATTATATATACTGGTTGAGACTGTCGAGAGATATAAGAATGATTTGGAGGACTTTCAGATGATTGCTCTTTATATTGTGTTGAAGGAGGTGCATAATGAAATAATGAATCCATATCTCATCTAGTTTGTTCGCTTGGAGCATAAGAAGATGTAGTTCTTGTCCAATTGCTTTGAGTATTATAGTCTGTTTGTCCAACAAAACTACCTCCATAAGAACTATAATCATAAGGATCTCTAGGATCATGAATACTCAAAGAGTCAAGTGAGTCTAACAAAGATCCTCTTGTATAACTGCTTCAAGAATCTTCATCTAGTTGTTGATCATGACGACCCCGTCGTCGATAATAAATTTCTGGTCGGCCTCCATGATCCTCATCTTGTGTAGCATGTGTGAAGGCATCCTCTCCTGTAAATGGGCTAAGTGGCCTTTGTGTCTCTCTCAGTTCTTGTGGCTCTTCTGTTGCAGGTAGGGTTACATCTCTAATGCCACCATCATCGTCGTCTGGTGGTTATATGCCATCATCATCATATGTGCTACTGTCATCCCATAAGCCTGGAGTATGTTCACGAGAGCGTCCTGATGAGCTCATGTATTCCTCTACATCAATGCTCATTTCACTAGCAATTCTAGAAGATGGTCTACCTTCTTCTTCATCTAGAACTGGTTCTCCATTTTCTTGCAACCATTGAAGTATAGGATCATCTTCTTCGTCCTCGTTATAAATATATACAAGATCTACTGGGTCCATGTAATATTTTTCTTCTTCCTCTTTAATATGTTTTATTCTTAGCCGCATGTTATAATGCATAAATACCAAGTCATTTAACATTGCAGTGCCTAATCTGTTTTTTCTCTTTTTATGAATAAGGTTGAATGTACTCCAATTTCGTTTACAACCAGATGCTGCTGCTGTTTGAGATAAAACCTTTATAGCAATATTCCTCAGATTTGGAGCATCTGTTCTATTTAACATCCACCATTCACCTGAAATATGATATTTATTTATTAACTATATTATGAAATAATATTATGAAATAAAAGAAATGATATTAAAAATATTACTTGGAGTCATTGTGTCACGAGAACGTATCGTATGAGGCTTTCCAAATGACATAAGTTCATCTCGAAAGTACTTCAATTCATTGAGAACCTGTACTTGGACAATTTTTTGATCACATCTTTAACAGATGCTAATAAATTAGTACGACTGCCAAGTTAATGATTGTACTGGAACCATGGATTCAAATATTATGCTACATTAGCAAAAAAAACTAATTTGGCAAATAATTTTGTAATAAATGAAATATAATGATGAAAATTATGAATGTACATGTTAAAATGCTTACCAGCTTTATGTAGAGGATGAAGAAGCATGTTAGACCATCTGTCATCTATAATTTTGAGATATGTCTTAGATGATCTGTATGCTGCATCAGCCACATCATCTCATTGTCTCACATAAGAAACCCATGGTAAGCTTCTTATCGCCATCCATCAATCGAAGGACCTTTGAAACTGGTGCCATAATATGTAGAACCTTTCGACAATTCTCCCAAAAATGTACATTATTTATAATTGAATTTACTCTCCTACCAATTGGACTTTCACTCTCGTGGTATTTGTACCACTGTG
>JAMKQA010043190.1:0-31719 GCA_024699735.1 Posidonia australis
TTTCCCTCTAAACCCAACATGCCTCAACCAAGGAAGGAAACGGAAGGGGGAACGCGTACCTGGCACCGGTGAGCTCCACGCGTGCTCGACGTGCTCCGACGAGGCTTGATGCAAGCTCTCCTCAGCTCGCACAACCTCCTCTGGGCACGAAGTTCCTCTTGCACGCAACTCACCCCAGACCCTCCTTCCCACGGCCTGCCGTTCCCCAACACAGCCACTGCGCCTCCTCTTAACACCCCCGATGCCTGCCATCCCGGAATCCCACCAACGTCCACCAGCTACGCGTAGCTCTGGACGGAGGGGACGGAACGAGCAGCCCTCTCCCCCTGCTAGGTTTCACGAGATCTGGAGAAGCAGGTGCGGGTCACGGGCACCGTTCGCTCTCCTCACATGGGGGTTGGGCTCCTTTGACCAAGTCCAACCCCAAGCCCAAGTGGGTCCACCACAAACACGGGTCCCAATGCAGAACAGACCCACAAGCCAAAAAAAACACACCACAGGGGAAAAACCAGGGGCACAAAACACAGAGGGAGCCCACAGCCAACAAACACAAACTGGATTTACCATTAATAAACCATACACAAATAATACAAGAAATTCCATGGTTTATATTAAATGGAAAAGCCAGGCACAAATGTTACATTGTTACAGTGACATCAAGGACTAATGGGAGAGGGTTTGTCATACCCTCAAGTCCTTGAACCTCAATGAATAAAAGATGACATGTCCACGTGGATTGGGTGGTGTAGGTGGACAAGGGGTGCAATCCATTTTCGAAATGCAGATACAGATATCATACCGATAGGAAAATTACATATCCACATCCTTAAAAAACGGATACGGATACGAAATGGATAAAGGAGGATCAGATACGGATAAAGTCGGATATAAAAATGGATATTGCGATATACACAATACATAATTAATCAAACAATTAACAAAATTTTCATACAATTATATATTTTAAGTTATTTAGTATATAAGGACCCTCCAAACAACCACCAAAAATCTTACATAAGACATAAGGTATAGACCCTTGAGTCTACTTCATATCTCAATAAACAAAACCAAAATCCATTCACCATGCATCAAGATATAAAATCGCAAAGGCATAAGGGTCAAAACAACCCAAAACATATCCATCGGCATAAATGCTCATAAATCCACCATAAATGCTCATAAATTCACAATAAATTCTAGAAATGTAAATTTACCTAGATTCCATGCAATTTTATCAATTTCTACCAATTTCATGCTCTTTATTACAGGAGTTAGAGATGCATACCTGTAATGCGCGTTCTGGTGATCCTCCGGCCAACACCGACGATCATGATGTCCACGGGACTTCCTCGACCTCGAGGATGTAACTCCGGAGCTCCACGCACCACTGCACGCTGCCGCACACCGTCGTCGGCCCTTGAGCACGTCGAATAAGGAAGGGGAGAAGCAGGGGAGAAGGGACAAGGGAGGGAGAGTGAAAGAGAGAGAGAGAGTCGGGAAGGAGGAGGAGGTGAGTGGAGAGAGAGAACAAGCGAAGGAAGAGGGAAGGGTGGCGTGCTTGGGACGGGAAGGAGGAAATGCGGCCGAGGGGACGAGGGATGGTTCGTGCTTGGAGGTGTGCATGAGCTTATATAGCCATGCAACGAGGCAATCGGGCGTGTGCATACTTACGTGCTCAACCAACCAGCCACCCAACATGAGCTAACAACTCCCCACACCAAATACTCAACCACCAATCGGCCCACAACATGGGCCCCACATGGACCCACACCCAGGTCCCACACACATAGCCAAACCACGCACAGGGATACGCAACAAAAGCCAGCCCACAAGGCCCAAGCTTTAAAACACAAAACCACACAAACGGGCCTCAGAACAGTAACACCAGTCCAGGAATAAATTCATTAAAATGTAAATAATTACAAAATGAATTTTAAGGGTGTTACAGAATCTATATCTAAGAAGCCCTAGAACAATTGTTCATAAGAGTTTGAACAAAGCATTGATGACCACATGAATGTGTATGCATGTCGAGCTATGTCAAGCTCGAGCTTGAGCTTCAGGCTTGAGGGAATGCTCTTTGAGTACTTTTTGTACAAAATTACAATAGCTAATCAAGGTTAATCGAGGTCATACCTTAATTAATTACAATCTACCCATTGTTAGTCATCAAACCGCATCCTCCAACGGGTGTTTCCAAATCACGTGCGATGCTTGGAAATCGCAATCGTCGTCGCTCATAGATGGTGCGGGGAGGAGGAAAAATGGTTTTTTTACAATATTTCTCTCTCACCCTCTCTTTTCCTTCTTCCCTCTGTTCAATCTAACACCTACAATGATTCTATGATGACTCTACATCTCTCTCTGTTAAATGCTATGCTACTTGAATCAACAAGCAACTAAGGTGTGATCGACGTGTAGACGAAAATCCAATACGTTCTCTACCTACTATGATCATTTTATCCTGGGAGGAGAAGTATGGAAACCCTGTGTTCCGATTGTAGGTTGTTGTTTTCTCTAAGGCAAGTCCTTCGAGACAACTTGATCAAATAAGTTATAACTTTGTTTCTCTATTTTATTAGTGTTGCATGCATTAGTTGTTCATGGTGTTTCTTGGATCTAATGTTATGGCTTTAATCGACATGTCAATCAATATAATTAATATGTGTATTCACATAGTTCCATGACTGATTCCAACATTCTTAGAGAAAACAGACTCGCTTAACATGTTTAGTACTGTCTTGATTAATTCTAGGGTAGACATGGCTGAAATGTCGAATAAATTCTTTAGTCCTCACTTCAAACGTTGGCAACTACGTATGAAGATCTGGTTAACCATGTTAAGATTGCTATCCTTTATAGAGTTTGACTATCATGAACCAAATGCTTCTAACTCTAAAAGTGTAGATAAAATTATTGAGTGGAAGGAGAGAGATCAACTCACTTGTTGTTGTATACTGTCAGCATTGTCCAACATGTTGTTTAATGTATACAGTACCTCCTCCTCAACAGTAAAGGTGCTTTGAGGTGCCCTGAATTGGAAATATAATAATGACCATGGTCTAAAGAAGTATTCTGTTTCCAAGTTTTTGAAGTATCAGATGGCTGAGGGCAAGTTAATGATTAAACAGGTTCCAAATTTTTTTTTCCCTATGTCATGGCCTTCAAGAGCTCAACATGCAGCTTCCTAAAAAATTTATTATCATGTCAATCATTGAAAAATTTCCAAAGTCTTAGAAAGATTTTGGTAGGGATCTTAAGCACAGAAAGGGAAATTTGATCCTAGATGATCTTATGGTTGATATAGTAATAGAGGAACAATACAGGAGTCAGAAACATGTAGTGCGTATGGAGAGCAATGTTCGGGTCAATGTGACAATTGGTAACCAACCAAGTAAAGATCCGAAAGGAAAATCAAAAACAAAAATTTAAACAAAAGCCAAGATCTCGAAAAAACTCAGGAACAAACCATGCTGAAACTATGGTCGAGTTGGGCATTGGGTAAAAAATGTTCGTCCAAGAAAGCTAAGTTACTTAGGGCCACTAATAGAGCACTGGTCAACATGGTGACCTCTACTCTTGGAAACAATGACGAGTATCTTATTGTAAAACTTAAATTCTTTACTATTTATGAACCACATTACTAGATTATTGACACTAGGGATAATGTACATGTTTGTGCTGACAAGTTTCTATTTTTATATTATCAGTCCATCAATGGGATGACAGTGATGTTGCAAGACCTAACGACAGCAAATATAAATGGAGAGGGTCATGGGGAACTGAAGTTTCCTTTTGGAAAGGTTCTGACTATACACAAAGTCAAACAAGTTCCTATGATATGCCAAAACATCTTGAGTGGTCCCATATTAGTTAGAGAGGATTTTCGGTTAGATTGTAAATGTAATAAAGTTGTTGTTTCACATTTAAGTATTGATATTTTTATGAAAAAAGTTACTTGTGTGATGTTAAATATTTGTTTAAACTTCGTGTTAAACATGTTAACAATGCATGCGTGAATAATGATAATGTTCATTCTTTCACTTATAGTATTGAATTTTCTGATATTTGGTATGAACGTTTAGGACATATTAATTATGATTCCTTGAACAGAACTATAAATTTAAATATTATTCCTAAGGTTGTCATTGATAAGAAACATAAATGTGAAATATGTATGTATGCTAAACAACCTAAGAAACCTTTCCATATGATTGATAGAAAATTAGATATACTTGATTTAATACATACAGATGTTTGTGAATTTAATTGCATGATAATTAAGGATAATAAGAAATATTTCATCACATTTATTGATGATTGTAATAGATACTGCTATGTCTATTTACTGAAAAGTAAAGATAAGGCTCTTAATAAATTTTTAATTTATAAAAGTGAAGTTGAAACACAAACTAGTATGGTACTTAAAAGATTAAGTTTTGATAGGAGTAGAAAATACACGTCTAACTTGTTTTAACAATACTATTAAAGTGTTGGTATTGTACATGAGTTGATGGCTCTTTATTCACCATAATCTAATGGGATAGCAAAATCGAAAAATAGAACCCAGACAAATATGGTAAATGCTCTACTGTGAAGCTCTAGATTACTCACTTTTATGTTGGGGGAAGCTTTAAATACGACTTGTCGTATTTTGAATAGAGTTTCCCATAAGTATAAAAAAAATAGTCCTTTTGAGCTTTTGAGAGGTCACAAGACCAATATCAAATATCTCAAAGTGTAGAAGTGACTTGCAAAAGTACTAATCACAGAACACAAGAAAAAGAAATTTGGACCTAAAGTAGTAGATGCTATATTTTGGGTTATGTGAAACTAATTATGCTTATAAATTCTTAGTCATAAGATCTATTGTTTCTAGTATAGATGTTAATACTATAGTAGAATTCTATGATACAACATTTTTTGAGAATGTGTCTCTCTTGAAAACAGGTGTTTCCCAAAGTATTTCTCCTATAGATCCTACCCCTATTACTGGTTCCATTCTCGATTATATAAAAAGGATGGCACATGTAGAGAGTGAACCTAATAGTGTTATTTCTATACCAGATAAATTTATGGGAATAACTGAGTCTAGGAGAAGTAAGAGAGCTAAGATATCCAAAGATCTTCGAAGTGACTTTATTACTTTCAAGGTGGAGGATGATACTGCAACCTTCAAGCCAGCTATGGCTTAACCCGAAGCAAAGCTTTAGAAGGAATCTGTCAGTAGTGAAATTCAATCAATTGTCTTTAATGGAATATGGAAATTGATTGATTTACGTCCTAGCTACTCAACTGTTGGTGTTATATCCTCAACTTTGAATCTGATCTTACTTGTGCGCAAAGGGCAGATATCAAAGCCTACCCTGTTGTCAACCAGCGTAAGGGGGATGTGAAAACTCTGATAATGCATAGTGATGAACTTGAGTTGATTATGGTTAATCCCTACCAAAGGTAACGCCTAACTATAAGGAACGATCAATAAGTATAAGTCAATAACGAAAAGGAATAGACTGTTTTGATACTTATTTACCTATTTCCTGTATAACTATAATTAGAGTGTTTGTTGCACCGACATCTATATATGATATCATTATACATCAAATGAATGTAAAAACGACATTCCTACATGGTGATCTTCAAGAGAAGATTTATATCGATCAACCATAAGGTTTTGTAGCTTAGGGGAATGAAAGAAAGGTATGTAAACTTGTAAAATCCTTGTATGGACTAAAACACCCTTAAACAGTGACATGAAAAGTTTGATCAAATCATACTATCTTTTGACTTCAGTGTTAATGAACTGACAAGTGTGACTATTACAAAAGTATCAATGATGAATACATTATTCTATGCCTATATGTAGATGATAAACTATTGTTTGGATCTAACTTTTGTATTATTAATGAGACAAAGTCATTCTTATGTAGTAAGTTTAAATGAAGGATATGAGTATTGTTGATGTGATTTAGGGTATAAAATCACTAGGTCAGTTATTGATATAGTTCTCTCTTGATCTCATTATGTTGACAGAAATGTTGAAGAGATTTGACTATACTATATGTAAACCTATAAAAACTTTATATGACTCTTCGAAACCTTTGTTCAAGAATGAAAGTGAAATTTCTATGTCTCAATTAAGATACTCACAAATCATTGATAGTTTGGTGTATCTTACAAATTACACAAAATCAAATATTTCATTTACGATATACAAGTTAAAGTAGATACACAAGTTATCCAAATAAAATCCATTAGGAAGCTTTGGATAGAGTACTTAAGTACTTCAAGGGAATAATTTCTCTTGGGCTACATTATAGAAAACATCATTCTAACTTAAAAGGGTATAGTGATATGTAAAACCTCGAACCTGGTAATACTACTTAACATAGTATCAACCCCTATTTACAATAATTAAAATAACAAGGGGAACTCCTACCCAGAAACGACATGCGGCAAGTGGCTTGAAACTCAAACACCGACTGCACTCCAGCTACGCACTTGAAAACACACAAAACAAATAAAACCCACGTGAGTAACATCTAAGTCACCTAGTAGATGCCCAACCACGGAAACCATGAGAAAATACTATTCTCTATCAATTATAAAACCATTTCACAAACTCTTGAAATCATTATTCCAAAATCATGCAATTTCAAAACCTTTTCCTTTATTCAAATCTCATGCATTTTCAAGACTTACGCATTTTAAGAATACCATAATCTTGACCAGATCCATTCCAAAATCACACGGCCACACATGGCTCAAAACAAACACACACATTGACTGGCAACTGATTAAAACCACAAGTCTCAACTCGCATTGGAACCTGGCTAAAATCTCAAGTCGACACAATCCTATTTTAGTCCAAACTACAAACTCATTCACATTCACTTTCTAGATTGTCACCTTGATCAGAGGTGACTTGGCACACAAGCAGCCGATGAGGTCGCAACCCCTACCCTACTGCACTGCCGCGATGCACTTTCCAATGTGGAACGACGCCACCTCGGCCTACAAGTCTCAATCTTTTATTATATAAGTATGGTGATATGTCCTTTCCTAACGTCCCTCAATGTTCGATCACCCAGGTTTCCACCTCTAGGCCCACTCAACACCCATACAAAAAGGGACTCCGGTTTCTCAACCACCCCTAACCTCAGCTACCACGATCGTGCCTGACAATTGGTTCCATTAGAGTTTCGTACTCCTACCAAATTACCGACACCAAACCCACGTGATCCCAAGCCTCAGCATCCATGGTCGTGCCTGACAACTGGTTCCATTGGAGTTCATACTCCTATTAGATCGTCGACACCCAACCCACATGGATCTGGAACCATACAATATCACTTTTCAAAACATGAGGTTTTCTTTTTAAAACCATTTTCATAAAACATCCTCCCTTTTATAGGGAGATTCCATCAGATCACATAGGCCAAAAAGCATTAAAGCCATTCACATTCCAAAAAAATGGAACTCAAACCCCAAAACACCTCAATTCATGTATTTCTTTATCATGGAATCATCCCAATGATTCAAAACTTCTTTTATGTAGATCACATTAAACACAAACCAAAACCACATAAAAATCTACCCATAATTATCATGTATCAAAACCACAACATAGGGCACTGGGCTCTGGTTTAGCAAACTGAACCAGAACGACAGACCGAAACAGGCTCAGGTGTCCAGATCGGTCGACCAAAAATTCGAAATGATCGTCTGAATTTCCTTAGTTTGATAGATCGAGACATTTCGATCGACCGAAAACCCTTGGAACAGTAGACTAAACCTTTTCAGTCGTCCGAAATAGGGTTTAAGGGCTTAAATTGATAGAAAAATGACATACCGAATTTATTCGGCATACTAAATTCTACGTCTCCAGTAGACTTCCCCCAAGTCCTAAGCCGTTCGATTGCTTGAATTGGGACCTCCAACGGACCCCTTTCCGATCAACAACAACTCACACAAAAATCACCAAATGCAGGACTATAAGTCCACTACCATTTGGAACAAATCTCATTCAAAACCATTCATCATAGCCTTTGGAATAAAATCAAAACCACAAATAGCGCAAAACCAACACTATAGCATGCGTCACATTAAACATGCAAAAATACACAACAATTCACCATAAAATCTCAAACATAAAATTCCTAGGCATGCAATCCTACTCATTCGTACCAATTCCATATTTTATCATGATTTAATCCTATTTTATCATGATTTCTACTTATGTTATTCTTCATAAAAAATAGAGAAGGGGCGGAACACGTACCTCCTCCAGTGAGCCACGCACCTCACCAGCGAGCTTCCTCCTCATGGTGTCTCGTAACCCTCACAGCCACCAACCAAGCTCCAGCAACCCCTCCCCCACACCTTTGGCCCTTCTCTCCGATGCACACTCCCCGGTTTCCCCTCCTCCAACTTGCCAATGCCTTCTCTCCTTCATTCTCCCCTCCTCTTTATCTCCTCCTTCTCCTTAAATCCTAGCGAAAACCCTCTGCCAAATCTGTCAGTGGAGGAGACGAGACGAGCACAAGTCGCACGAATCAGGGAGGAAGAAAAGAAAGAAGAAGAAGGCATGGGTCCAACACTGTGTATGGTTTGACCAAAACCTCCATGCACGCACACACACGAGCCACCCTAGGCCAAAATGTCACTCAACTAGGGAAACCAAGCCAACACAGCCACACATAGAGAGAAACACACACACATGGCCAGAACACTAAGATTATTCATTAATAAATCATTACACAAATCTCACAATAATACATGGTTTACAATAATCTAGATAATCAAGCACAAATGTTACATGATACTAGCTAGATTCATAAACTCAAGAAGTAATGAGATTTCAGAATATGTATATATCTTAGGTGGCGATCCTGTCGCTTGGAGGTCTAAGAAATAGATCATTCTGTCTCGATATACATTGAGGCAGAGTTGTATACTTTGAATAAAACTAAGATGGGAGTTGAATGGCTAAATGAACTTATGTCTAGTTTAAAGCATGACATCTTTCTGCAATCTCAATACATTATGATAGCATGACAATAATTGCTAAAATCAAAAGTTCTAAGTACAAGCAAAAGCATAGGAGATTCAAGTCAAACTAAAGTCTGTAAAGGAACTTGTATTTGACGGGATTATAACTATGGACTTTATTAATACCAAAGATAACATAGCCAATCCATTGACTAAGAGTCTAACATTAGTTCAAAAATTCAAGCTGGAAATGGACTAAAAACAACTAGAGATTCACAGATGGCAGCAATACAACCTATCTGAGTGGAGATTCCACGAAGTATGTTTAATGTGGTAATAACAAGTTGTTTTGTGAATATGTTTGATGTCTCAAATATATCGTGATACTTGTGGATATAAGTGTCTATCCCTTGTAAGCCTAGAGATGTCATGACTGCAAGTTAGTAAGAGAATAACCTTTGAATGGGATCAAGTCTTATAACAGGATGCTAACAGTACATCCTTGGAAATGTCCAACTAAATGATTGACCTTGTATGACCGTAATAGAGGAATTAGGTTATTCCTTGAAATCAATCATGATACAGGATATAGATGCAAGACTATTAACGCATTAAACCTAAAGATCATCACCATAAACTTTGTTATGTTGTTACCAATGGACTTCTTTATACCAAAGGTTTAGGTTCAAGATGTAAATTCACTTAGTTCTTGTAAAGGTAATATTGGTTAACTCAAGTAACGATTCAAAACATGAGGTACCATTACTGAAAGCATAGCATAATAGTTGATTCTAGAAAGCACCGTACACTTTGGACTTATGGGAGTTTGTTGAATATTTAATTAATTGGATTTAAGTTGGACTTAATTAAGCCCATGATACTTGATTAAATAATACTCATGTTTAGTCTAATAGAGGGAATATCTTAGAGGATAGTGTTGTACATTAGTATAAGTTTTTAGTCCTACATTGATGAATAATAAAAACTTCAATAAACCTATATCCAAGGAACCAAACTAGAGCTTAGGCTAAAGGGAATGATCTTTGAGTGTTTGTACAAAATTATAATGACTAATCAAGGTTAATTAAAGTCTTACCTTAATTAATTATGATTTGTCCATTGTTAGTCATCAAATTGTACGTGGTGTTTCCAAACCACATACAATGCATGTAGATAGCAACCGTCATCGCTTATAGATGAGAGGGCGAGGAAAATAGGGTTTTTTAATACTTCTCTCATCCTCTCTTTTCCTTCTTCCCTTTATTGATTCTGACACTAGTGATAATTCTATGACAACTTTGCATTCCTCTCTGTTAACTACTATACTACTCAAATCAATAAATAACTAAAGATATAATCAATGTGTAGACAAAAATCCGACATATTCTCTATATACCGTGATCATTTTATCCAAAGAAAAAAAACATGAAAACCCTATGTATCAGTTATGAATCATCATTTTCTCTAAAACAAGTCCTTCAATCCTTTAAGACAAATTTTAACTTTCTTTCTTGATTTTGTTATTATTACATGCAACAATTGTTCGTAGTGCTTCCTAGATCTCCCGTTATGACTTTAATCTACATATTAATCAATATAATTAACATACGACTAATTACAACATTTACACCCTTAATTCTATATTACCTTTCCCAAACACATTATTGTATTTTTTTCTTAAGGGAAAAAAAAGGAACGCCGCACCACAAGGGAGTAGGTCCAAACAAACTTTCCACCGTTAATATGAACATGTAAATGCTATATAATCAAACTAAATAAAATAATCCCTCGCATTTTCAATCTCAATCAAACAAATGTAGCAACAAAGTGCAACTTCTGAACTCCAAAAAAATTTAAAAAAAATCAGGTTTTCCGGAAAGGAATTCCTAAGATTAGACATAATAGCGACCAAGCACATCTGATTCTCGTAATATACAATTTTACGGGCTGTCGTAATTTGCTGAGATCCTGCGCATTATCATATCCTCAGCTGCACGGATTGCTTCATGCGAACCAGTGATGGTCACTTTTCTGTTATAGCCACAAGACCAAAGTAAGACATTATTTTTAACTTAAGTCACACAAACATGAGCAGAGAGTTTAAATGTAGTACCTGTCTGATGTGCCAGTCATAAAATCGCCTCTATCCGATATCTTAATGCGTGCTCCACTGGTCTGTGAAACAGTGCATGAATCCCCTATCAGTGTCACATAAAATAATCCAAGAAGACCATACTGTCTAATGAACTAGTGCTCAACAGGTATGTAAAGTTGGCAACAGAAGAAATTTTTGTGGGCAACATAAGTACTTAACATACAACATTAAATCGTGATAATTCAGTTTGTGAGATGGTGTACACCTTTACCACCCTTTTCTCGGATAAATAAACATATCAGAATGTTGAATATAACAATTGATCGGTATTGCAAATTGCACTGCACTCCATACCTGACTAATCTCCATGATATTCCTGCCTCCACGACCAACAACAGCTCCAATATGTTCATCAGCAACGCCAATAGTGACAGAGTTTCCCTGTCCTTCCTGGCTTCCACCATTTGATCTCCTAGACTGTAGGTACACACCAGGTGGCAAGAAAATATATCAAGACCCCAAAATCAAACATGACAATCTAGACAATCAAAAGCAATAAACAAGAAACAGTATCTACAATCAAGAAAACTTCTAAAAGAATGTAAAATAAAATAGATAGCTAAAGAAAATTACTTGGAAATGTGTGCGTTTATAGTTCTAGAAATAAATTTCATGCCTGATGGATCATGTACATGAAAGATGTACGAATGGGTTCTGATAAGGAATGAACCGTTAATCCTAGACTCAAATTCACCATTTTAAATCCTTGTTTTCAACCATTTCATTGAAAGGAAATGTGGGGACCACTAATTTGGAACCATTGGATGATTGTCAAGATCATCTAATAAGATGGATCAAAAGGCAACTTAAAATGATGAATTCACGACCAATACTCAATGTATTATTCCTGTATTGGAGAGAATGCATATGCTATGAACTCTGCTCTTTGGATAAGCCAGTTTTGGCTTATTACCATTGGAGAATGCATATGCTATTATTCCTGTATTATTCCTTTACATTAATTCCAAAAAAAAGTAAGTTTTGGAAAGGAACACCCCGTTGATCTGGAAACGCCAATCAAAACAGTGACAAGAGACCCACCCACAACGAAGTTCTATTTTTTTTGTCTCTCCACTGGTTACCACAAAACATAATGAACAATTCTGTACCACTAGAGGTATGTATCTTCCGTGGGAGCAATGTTAAATGAAGTTGAAGCCACTATACAAGCTCCAGATATGAAATTTGCAAGGTATCTGTAGTGCTCATAATCAGGATTATACTATTAAGGGATAGAAAAAATAGATCTGATGAAATTGTATAGTTGTAAGATTCATTCCCGTCTGAGACTACTTTTGAGTTATCCCCTGTTTGGCAGCTAATTGCTAGTAGTGCAAGATTAAGATTGTAAGCTTTCTGGTGTTATAAGTGGAAAAGCACCCTTTCTTCTCTTCATGTCCACAATTCAAGACTTCTTACCTCTCTTTTCACTTACCCTGTTAGACATACAGCAATCAATACCATAACAATGTCCATCACATCATTCAAAGTGAAACACCTGTTATCATAAAAACTACCTTCTTGTCTTTTCTTAATTAACATTCAAAGGATATGTGGGAAATACAGTGTCATTAAAGTTAAGCATGCCATCCACAGAAATAGGATGACATGACCATGAGGGGAAGAGCAGAGAAATGAGGCATATTCACGACACTTCATAGGAATTAATACCTAGGACAGTCTTATCAAGTTTCTCAAATCAACTCTGTTTGAGGCAACACACAGCAACATGAGGCCGACATACATATCGACAAGTAGCAAGATCAATATTTCATATAACCAACCATGCTGAGAATTAATGTAAAGGAAGCATTCTTAAGATTCACCTAAAGAGAAGATTATTCGTAAAAATGGAAAATGCAATAATATTTCATAGAGAGAGAATGTTGGTCATATAGATACATCCTCAACATCAATACTGTTTCCTTGAGTAAAACCATGAGTGTCTTTGATATCCCATATCAATTTGCACATGCAAAGAATAACACCAAAGAGTGAAAAGAAATCCTAGGGATAGTATGGGCAAATGCCTAGAGCTCCCCTCTCTCTGCCAATTTCAACTCAAGCAATAAATTTTCCGTAGGGATCAATTCTTAGTGAGAATAGAATGGCCATAAAAGTGATGAGATACAGAGAGTCCATGTTTTTAAACCCAAATGAAATTGGACCATTTAATTGAGTACCACAATCTAAACCCCAAAAAGACAATAATTATAGTTATATCCATTAAGGATAACTGTGCTTTGAGTTGTTGAAGTGTTAATACAATAAAACAATTAGTAATCACGTCAACTTTATATCAATACATGATTATTTATTTATTCAGGAGTGAGGATCATGAATATTATGTAAAATTTTAATCAAATTAATCATTTGATTTAGTTCCAAACTCACACAGTTTAAGGAAAAGACAGGATACCATTCTAAATGCAAGATATCATACCAGACGGAAAAAACTTGCAATGCATCAGATGTTTACATGATACTACTGAATATAAGTGGCCTTAAAATTACACATAGCTTGTTGAAGCACTCTGTACATTTCAATCCAAAATTATGGGTGCTGATGAACTTTGTCAGACTTATGTGGATTGTGAATTTTTCCTAATTGAACTTATGACAATATTTGGGATGATGTCCCAACTTACATTTTGGAAGGTCCCATTTCTGATACACAAACTAGATTAAGGAATTGGTGTTATGTTTTTATTATTATAGAAAAAAATAGTTGTTGCAAAAATAAAATGAAGACCTATAGAAACAACCAGCTGTAAAATGAAGGGCAATGCATAGATATCATAGAAAGAAAAAGAAATTTTAAAGATATGATTAGAGAAGAAAGAACCTTGATAGGGAGCTTCCCACCAGCACCATTTGGTCCATAGTTCATTGTGTTGTATGCTACAGAAGGAAACATATAGCCAACCGGAATTCCATGAATACCAGAAAAGTTAACACCTACATATTGAAACATTGGGAAAACAATCATTTTCATTACATAATTACGTAAAAAGACTTTCGTAAAATACGTGCAATCATTTTGTCACCAAGAAAACAATTCCAAGTGAAAACATCATCAGAGCATGAAATGAACTAAAACCCCAAGTTTTAGACTTGAAATACTTTAAGCAATTAACAGTTTCGTTAATGGTAAGTGACAGACATTTTGATATGAATTTGACAAGTACATGAGATGACTTAGATTTTAAGTAGCTATCAAATTTCAAACAGTTAACGAGCGTACAGTATTTACATCAAAGCTGCAGTATAAGCTATACTAAGCTTTTAAACAAATTAGTAATTTACCATTTAAAAAAGCAGCAGCCACATTGGACATACACATACAATTATAATCTTAACAAAATCAGTATGGATGATAGAATTGATAAGAAACATGACAGTTTCATCATGAGACCAAACAAAAGCTTTATTCAATCACAAACGCTTAAGCATCTTGTGTATATCTTAATGAACCTAGCATTAAAATTAATCTTTAAGATATTCAAAGCACATATGTAAAGCATATGTAAAGACAAAAAGAGGAAAGACTGAGATTGTTGTATTGCTAGAGCCCATCATCCTTGTATAGGAATAGGGTTAGAATGAAAAATTGTAATAATACCCCTACGTCTAATACATCACATAAACACTAACACTTTCCCTTGAATTGGAGCTTATGTATCAAAAAGACCTAGCTTGGAACACATAAAAGGAAAATTGGTGGTGAGAGGTTTGGTGAAAACATCAACTATATGCTTGACAGAAGGAATAAAAGGTGTACAGATTCTTCCACTTAGAGCCACTTCACAAATAAAATGACAATCCACCTCAATAAGCTTAACATGTGCAATATAGATTGCAACATGGTTATCGTAGTACATAGGTAAAGGAATAGTGTAGCTCTCTCCAACAACATATGCACTGCTAGGCCTAGTACTAATGAGATATTTAAGCTTTCCAACCAGATGTCCATAACGAAAAATGTCATCAAATAACGGTGAGATCTCAAACAAATGATCTACCCCAGATGCCATTAGGGTGTTAGTTTTACTCCAAGTAGTCTCCTGTAGTAAGTCCATAGTATAATTTCTTTGACTCAATGCAATCCTTTAATTACTTTTAACAATCCCAATGTCAAGAAAGTAGCAAAATTTGCCCATATCTTTTGTCATAAAGTGCTTCAGCAAATCCTCTTTCGTCTCTTCAATGCCTTTAATGTCACCACCTGTATGGAGAATGTCATCTACATACACAACCAAAATCACAAAACCAATGTCCTGCTTGCGCACAAAGACAAAGTGATCAACATTACTTCTCTGGAAGCCAATATCATTGATAACTTCACTAAATTTCTCAAACCACACTATTAGACTTTGCTTTAGGCCATAAATAGCCTTTTTCAACCAACAAATATGAGACTCCTAAGCAACATATCCTGAAGATTACTCCACAAACACAGTCTCTTGAAGATCACTATACAAGAATGTATTTTTAACATCAAGTTGGAACATAAGTTAGACTTCATTTACTACAATAGAAAATATAACATGAATGGAACTAATCCGAGCTACAAAAGATAAAGTGTCTAAGAAGTCAACACCATATGTATAAGTACAGCCCTTCAAGACACGTCAAGCTTTGTATTGTCAACTTGTCCATCTGCTAAATATTTAACAACAAACACTCATTTGTAGACAACAACACCCTTCATGGTAAAAAAGAAGAAACTAAGTCTCATGTGCCACAAGACTTACGAATAAGAGCAGACATTTCCTTATCCATAACAACAACTTTCCACTCAAAAATAGTAAAAGCCTCCAGATAGATTCTAGAATAGTAATAGAAGACAAAGTTACAACAAATTTACAACATACAGTACCAAATGGGAATAAGGTACTACATTCGCCACAGGATGTGAAGTACAAGATTGTGTACCTTTCCTACGAGAATGGAAAGGTCAAGGTTAGTAGCCGCTAGTGACAATTGTGAACCTTCTAGAGTAAAGGATGTTGTCCTGGGAGAAGAAACTAATGTAGATGGTGAAACCACAATTGTCAATATCCTTATTGGGTGTTCATTGTCGGTTATTCTACCTCCACCACAACTTGTGAAGGTTATACCTGAACCACATTGCAAGGAGGAGGTGGTGGAGGTAGAATAACCGACAATGAACACCCAATAAGGATATTGATGGTTCCAAGTAAGGAGTAGGATCATGAAGAGGAGAGAAATCAAATTCCAAGACAAGTCTTTCCATTTGCTAAGAAATACAAAGTAGACTACAAAAGTAACATTGACTGAGATGTACTAATGAAAAGAAAATGGATCGATACAACAATATCCCTTTTGGGTAGAAAAGTAACCCAAGAAGATACTTCGTCCTATGATGAGAGAGTTTGTCACATCTTGGAACATGGATATGAATAAAACACGTACACCTGCAACCCTACGAGTAAGAGGAAATAAAGGATCATTAGAGTAAAGTATAGAAGTGGGAGATTTGCTACCAAAAAAAGATGGGAAAAGATGGATTCAAAAACATGCAATTTTGAAACTGGAACCTTCATCACTAACACAACTTAGGTAACATCAATGAGATAACAAGTCTTCCTTTCAACAAACCCCATTCTGTTGGGAAGTTGCAAACCCATTCTATTGGGAAGTATGAACACAACTGGTGATAAACAATGCCATGAGTAGAGCTGAAGGAGGAGAAGTCATGATTCATGTATTCAAATGCATTATTAGTTTGTAAAATTTTGAGGCCAACACCAAACTGAATTTTCATTTCATTATAAAAGAATTTAATACATAAAGTACTTGAGATCTAGCCTTCAAGTCTTCAAGAGATGATCCAGTGCACCTAGAATGATCATCAATAAATGTAACAAAGTATAGACTTCCACCTCAACAAAAGGATGAGAGCTAAGACCCCAAATATCAAGATGCACAAGACTAAAAGGACTGAAACTCCTCAAGTTAGATCTGAGTGAGAATGTTACACAATGATGCTTCCCAAATTGACAAGCCCCAACACTCAAAATAAGTAGCAAAATAAAAAGGTAGAAGACAATGCATGATAGAAGATGATGCACAACATAGGTAAACAAATGATTAAGTCGATGATGCCACTAAAGAAATGAGACTTTGGGAGTGGCAACAATGAGAGTAAAAGTAGGTTTAATGATGTCATCCAAGTAGTACAGCCCTCCAAGCTTAGCCTCCGTAGTAATCCTCTTTCTCATGTGAAGGTCCTGAAAGTGACAAAATGAGGAAAAGAACATGCCACAATAGTTCAACATCTTTGTCAAGGTACCAATAGAAAGTAATCTGACAAGAAAATTAGACACATAATAGACATTATCCAATTTTAAGGAAGATGGTGTAGAAACCACCCCAAACCTACAAACCAGAGAGAAAACGTTATCAATAGTCTAAATAGGAGGAATAAGGCTATACTTCTCTAAGGAAGAAAAAAATGAAATGTTTCCTATTATGTAACTTGTAGCACCGAAGTCGATAAGCCACTTACCCTTAGTAACCACAAGGACACCACCTAAGGAGAAAGGAGTAGAAATAGAAGCCACATGTGCCAAACTACATGCAAAGGCAACAAAAGACTCAAGTTCCCCAGTTATTAGTAGGTGGGCAAATAGAGGCCAGAATAGCGTAAGGTAGAGTAATAGTGTCTGCAGTAAGAACTAAATGAGCCTGAGATTGAAGATGGGAAAACTTCTACCAACAATGATCACAAGATGATTCTCTTCGCCATAGTGAGTACAAGGAGGGTAGGTGCACCAAGACCCGATCTAACACGACCACGTGCATTACTATGACTAACGACAACATGAGCAAAGCTTTCAACAATTGGAGGCAGCTCCAACGACTCTGTAAATGTAGTAGTAATGGCCAACAATCACTCAATAAATAGCAACTGAGGTAGTACAATATCAAGTACCAAAGGGGTGAACTCATCCACCATTTGTTGATGAGTTAAGCCGAACTATAAAGGAAGACCATCAAGGAACCAAAAATCCAATCTCTCCTTGAAGTGGCATTGCTGAACAATAAGGTCATCGTTGAAGGAACGAAGCAACACAATCTCGTCCATAATTTTGCGTAACTCGCCATAGTAGTCATGTAACGATCGTGATCCTTTTGTCAACGTAATAAGCTCGTTGTATAACTCATAAATTCTACAAGCAGAGGCAAGTTAGTTTCACATCATCTTTGTCAATGGTGTCGAACGAACACGAGCTAGAACAGTAGTAGTCATGTTATTCACCATCCAGAGACAAACAATACTATCTTCTCTCTTCCAAGTCGCATAAGTCAGTGTCCTTAGGTGGATCCTTAATGAGATGAGTTTCTTGGCCTCGAGACTCCACAAGTAATTGGAAAGCCACGCCCCAAGAAGAATAATCCTAATCAGTAAGACAATCAAGAACCCTCAAATTAGTGCGATGAATGGTAATGTGGAGCTCGCCATTGGGTACACTAACACAATTTGCAATCGACGCAAAGAAAAGGGACACACAATAAACCAATGTCAAAGCATCAAGCAAGGAGACTAGTAATGAAGTGACCCAACACATGGATTAAGGAGAAGAGACCCTAATCCATACTCAGAAAGCACGTATGGCGAACCAGAGGAGCCAAATGTGTTGAATCTACACTTTCAGACCTCTGATAGGCTTTTCTAGCTTGGGAGATGGTCGGAAAATGGGTTGTTCAGGCCAAACAACCCCCAAAGCGACTTGGGCAGCAGTGGCTGTTACTAGGGAATAGGGAATAGGGAATAGGAGAAAGGGTGCTCGCAGGAAGGCCCTAGTAGGGCCGACAGCAATGATGGAAGACCTTGGAAGGCTGACGATGGTGGTGTGACAACAGGAGGCTCTATCGACAACAGTGGTGGCAAGTTCCGACTTTCGACAGCATCAACTGTGAGGTAGGGAGGGAGTTGTGGTGACTTCACACCCTAACCCTATCTCTACTACCATGCGAAGACAAAACAAGGAAAAGACAAACAGATAGTTGTATTGCTAGGGCCCATCACACTTAAATATGATTAATGTTAGAATGGGAAAATACAATAATACCCTTAAGTCTTATACATCACATAAACACTAACAGTATATAAGCCAAATGATTCATCGTAATTCATAGCATATGGTGTAAGCTAAGACTAGAAATGATATTGATACACGAAGACCAATTAATTAAGTAGGGAGTAGTAGCTATACAAGACAAAATGGACATGCACCACCATCTATTCCACTCATATGTCAAGAACTGAGAATGAAAACAGACATACACAGTTTTTGAAGTGATCATGAAACAATTGAGCATATATTTTTCTAGAAAATGTCCATGAAGCATAGCACAGCCTAATAAAACTAAACAAAATGGGGGAAAGGTTAATTGTTAGAAATGGAGAAAGATGTACCTGCATAAGGATAAGGAGTATTTACAGTGTGTGAATAATGAGAATCTTCAGTTAATTTTGACAAAATCAAAACAACAGCCCGTATCTGTTCCTGTGGAGACCCAGTCAAAGTCACTATCCTATCATTTAATCCAGCATACGTCTGATCCTGTGGTGATATCTTGATACCAGCTTGTGAATCGTCAATAAATGACCTGGATAGAAATGTATGACATATTGATATATCTATCACTTTAAAGAAAATCTGGTGAATTTTTAAGAAAAATGAGCGTTTGTAGAAAATGTCTATCGACAACCAGTAAGTTCAATCTTAAAAAGAATAATTTTTTGATAACAAAAGTAGGCCTGCCTGCCTGCCATTGGAAAATTTAACAGAGAATTTAAAATCACATGCCAATTTGTATAGTGTCGAACTCCAAATTTTTGGATCCCTGAATGTGGCCAACTAATCTACATTAAGTTTCCTATTTCCTTCTAACAACAATATATATATATATATATTCAAATCCTTCAAGATATAATATGTAGTAACTTGGGTGATAATCACCTCAAATGATAATGAAAAACAGTGATAGACGGTCTGCTGGACAGTTAATAAAAAGGAAGGAGAAAGCCAAAGATGAGTAACAACTTTCAATGGTAAAATGATTATTAGGAATTCTAGTATGAAATATACATAATGGAAGAAAAGAATTGATAAGCCAAAATTGGAAGGAACAACAAAGATATTGCAGATGCAACATAAATGATATTTAAGAACATACAAGGTGCACTTGAGACAAAAGGCACAACCAAGCAAGCAAAGAATGATTGTGAAACAAAGCAGATAGGAAAAATGACTGTTTATCCAAACAGGTGGCTAATACATTTAAAGAGATGACTCTTTGTATTTTGGAAATTGAGTTTCCATGTTCTTTGGTTATAAATGCCATGGAGTAACACCAATTATATCAAAGTTGCTGCTCAACGTGAATCTTGACTATGTCAAAAGAATTTATTGCATTGCTCATTGCAAAGCTTCAGTGGTAAGGCGTACTAAGACAGAAAGCACATCCAAGCAAGCAGAGAATGGTTGTGAAATGCCGATGATTTACGACAAAAAAAAATTATCCAATGAGGTGGCTAAAGCTTCAGTCGATTGTTTGTTCTTTTGTTTTTGTCACTTTGTCCATTGTTTTCCATTTCAATTGGCATTATCTTCTTGATAATGCCCCACAGTTTCAGTCATCTGCTTTGAGCTTTTCAATAAAATCACCTCTTACCATGAAAAAAAGGTGACACTTTGTATTTTGGAAGTTGTTCCCATTTGCTATTTGAATATTCACCATTGCAACTATTTATACAAAATTGCACTGTTCCATATGAATCTAGACTCAAGTTCAAAAGAATTATTAGGATTGCTCAGTGACAAGTTTTCTTACGGTCTTTACCCCCTAACAAGGATTAAATGACCGCACTCCTGTTGTGCAATGAGGTTTTCAACTGATCAAATAGTAAATTATTTTACATATTCCATTTGATATCCAAAAACTGCTGAGTAACAGTCAAGATCAATTTGTTCCTCTTCGGCCAACTATTCTTTAGTTGAGCGGCTACCAAGTACATGAATCACACAATGGTATATTGATAGAAACCTCTTGTAAAATGGCCACCCTATAAATTGTTACATAAAAGACAACCACAAAAACTTCATATCAGAAATAGCAAATACATTTATTACTGAGTGTTATGATAAAAAGCACACTTGTTTAGTTGACTTGTTCAATAGTTTTTAATAGGCTAATTATCCAACTATGGTAGTTATAGATTGCTATAAGGTCGAGTCCTAGGCAAGCAGCCAATATGCTAACAGCTTTGGCAGTAATATAAATTATTATAGTTAAATGATCAACAAATAAATTTAATTATGAAGATATGCACTAATTACAAACCTTTTCAGATAAAAAAAGCCAATTTTTTCTATCACCGCACGAAAAACTACAAGATCAGAGCAAAAACATTTAGGGCATGCAAGAAGAAACAAAATGGTTGAAGAAGAGTTAAGAGGATGCACTTGCTACAGTAATTGTTAACCACCACACTAAAACCAATTGGTGATAATGAGTGCATGAATAACCCCCTCAAGTTCATAAACATGGAATCCTCGAACACAAAGGAATGCACAACCAGAATGTGCATCCACATGACTAAACCCCAGAAAATACTCATAAATGTATCGAGGAGATTCAAACCTCAGTGAGGTGCCTGCCTCTACTAACATGTTAACCATTACACTAAACCAATTGGTGATAATGAGTCCATGGTTTAGTATAATTAACAGCAAATAGAGGCTAAGATAATCATACTTCCATTTATCTATGCTGTACTTGTGCAACCCAGTATAGAATTTTAGCCTTTAATGTGTCATGTCTCATGAGTCATGCCTAATGAACCTAGCTGCACTGGTTGAAGGAAAGTTGGTGTAATGATCCAAAAAACATGGATAAACTGTTTCCTGATTTAAGATTGAAGTATTTTTACTAACACTGACTTGTAAGATTAGCTAAATCTCTTGTACTAATATAAGGTAAGTATACTACTTGTTGACAAATATAAAGAACTACTAAATTCAGATACATTAAAAATCTCATCCAATGATACAACCAGTTCAGAGATTATATTTCAAACATCTCCCGCTTATACTTCAAAAAGAAGTATCATATAAAAACCAACCCCACTTTGACACAATATAAACCGTTCCTTCTTCCACAAATATTCAAACAAAACTGACCTTCAATGGAACACAAGAAGATTTGATGAACGAACAAAAAACTCAAAGGCTTTGGGGGCTCCAACAACCATAGTTTTAAATGTCGATTTCATGTCGGACTTTGACAAGTTAAAAAACTGACACGTGATAACAAAATATCGACATGTTGATGTCATGTCAATAGAAATATAGTAAAAAAAATCACCTTTATTCACAAAATTACCATGTCAATGTTGTGTCGGTAAGTTGAACAACTATACAAATCGGCAAAATTTCACTAACACGTGTCGACATTTGGTACCATGCCTACAACCTCCCTCCTCACGTTAAAATCCATGACAAATACACCCTCTATGTTGGGGGCACGCAGGCAATGTTCAACTCCAGCCTCACGCAACCATCTAATGACAATATAAATTCATAACCTATCTCAAACAAGAGAAAGAAACATCAATCGATTCATTTCATGGATACTTACGTTATGCTTCCTATGGTAACTGGATTGATGAATTATGATCAACAAACGGTATGCAATCCAACAATGTTTTGCGCACATAGGCATTTGTCCTTTTTTTTCATATTGATATATTATATTCAATATATCACTTGAAAAAATTACTAAATAAAATCATGAATAATGGATGTAAAAAAAAAAAATCCCTTAATTTAATATTAATAAATAAAAAATCTAATTAGAAATTGAATTATGATGTAATGTAAGGTAAAGGGCACATTTAGCCAAGTGGATCAAGGCAGAGGATTGTGAATCCACCATGCGTGGATTCAATTGCTATCATTTGCCCATTCTAATTGGAATAAAGCTATCACTATATTTTTTTTCCTTTTCCTACTTGCAAGCGTAGGATAACTCCAAGGGGTCATGGGTTTTTTTTTCTACCAATTGGACCTCTCTCTTCACTACCCCATGGGGATGATCTATAAGGTTCATAACTACCATTCTTACTATAGGACGTTTACCTAGCCAACACTTAGATCCGGCTCTACCCACATTTTTTTGTTCACCCCAACATTACCCACTTGTCCAACTGTTACTAAGCAGTTTTTGAATATCAAAAAGACCTCCCCAAATAGTAATCTTAATGTGAAGTTTTTTAAGCTACATTGTGTTGTTAAGTATATTTAATCCAAATATTTATGGTGCAACAATGTCTACACATCTGATGATCTAAATATCTAAAAAGCTGGACCGCGAAAAAAACAGCTTACATTAATAAACAGCTACATTGTAACCAAGATGGGGCATTGTAACATGGTTACTATTTCGCAGTTACTAATTGCTACTAATGTAACTGTTAAGATTTTAATAAACTAATGTGATGTTATGACAATAATAAACAGCTACATTGTGTTATTAAATTGGTACTATGGACAATATTATTGTCATAACATCAAATTCTTAGCATGTTCCATCTTAGTTTCTAACTGTTAACAAACAGAAAATCAGAAGACTAATATCCGACATTAGTAGCAAATTAGCAATTAATATTTTTGATGAGGTTCCATCTTAGTTTGTAACTGTTACCAAAGATGAAAATTAGAAAACTAATATCCAAAATTAGTAGCTTAATATCTTTTAGGAAAACGGATGAGTGACTACCCAAGCAGTTAGCAGCTAAAAACAGCCTAAATAGCAAAATGACAGAACCATAATATACATGTTCAAAAATATTTACTTTATTGTAGCTCCTCCTTTCCCGATAATACCACCACAACAGCCATTAGGGACAACAATCCTCACTTTTGATCTGTTTTCGATATCATTGTTATCTTTTCTTTGAGATGAAACATCACTGTTATCTTCAGCCTGCAATATCATATAGAAATGGGCAACTTCATACAAGTTCTGTAACTCTTTTACCTATCAAACCCTGGTCATATGCATAACAGAAGCTGTGTGCACTTACGTCATTCAACAGCTTTTCATGGATGAGCTCCATTGCCTTGATTATTTCATCAAATGCTCCAGAAATCATTATTATCCTATCAGATGTTCCAGGAAAGAATTCATTATTACGTGACAATTGGATGCGTGCTCCAGATTGTGATTGGAACTCTGTAATAGTTGAACCACCCTTTCCAATGATACATCCAGCAGCAGTATTTGACACCAGGAGCCTAACATATGTGGTTCTCTCCTTGTCATCTGAAAAGAGTGAGTACAACATATAATCAAAAACTAAGCTACAAAACCAATTTCCCCAATGATGATGCTAAAATAGTGTCTTAAAATCATTCAAGAAGCGTGGGGTTTACATTAATTAACAGATATAAAGAAAGTAATCATCACACTCAAGCATTTTTGGCTGTCATCTGTAGGAGAAGCACAAACACATTAAAATTTGGTACAGATGGAAAAGAAATTACTGCAAGTTACTTTCTCCCACTTATCATGTGTCAAGCTGCTCAAATATAAGTCCATAATAATAGCATATATTGTCTATACAACTATTTTAATTAGAATATGAGCCACTTAGAGCTGTATCTCTACTGTAACCAATACTAAGGATGATCACACAAAATCAAACTGATCCATCTAGATTATACATTCTAGGTTTCTTCTCAAGCAGATCTTGTCTCTATAGACACTTTCTCGATATGGCTTTGGCATTTCCACACCATAGTCGTTATCTTAATACTATGACCTATTTACTATAAAAAAGGGTATTCAGAAGATTTGTCATGGACAGCAAATACCAAGTCATGGCAGAAATATTTAAAAGGATATCTGTCCATTCTAACAATTTTGTTGGTTTAACGTTGGTATGTACAATAAGAACTTATCTTCTCATGATCTAGAACAAGTCAGCTTTGACCATTTTGTCAATGAAGCTCGTCAGCTTTTGAAAGTATGGAGAGTTTCCCTTTGACAACCCCCATATTTTACACTTCAACTGACTTCTCTTGTTGTTAACTAAAATAAGGCAGTTCTCGTATTTTGTACGTGAAAATCATCCTTCAGAAATATGAAAAGATTCCTATTGACAAGCCAGTAGTTTTCCACTTCTACCTTTTCCTAATAAGAGAACAACAATTTACTCATTCCATTAAATAGAAAATACATCTTCTAGTACCATATACTTGTGTTATCAAAATAGAAATCCTCAAAAACTTTCAACCACTAAGACTAGGGATCAGTTAAACCTTTACTCGAAGGTAGAATCTGCTTATGTTATAAGTATAGTATGTTATAAGTATAATTCACATCAACTATACACAACCATGACAGTAACAACCCTTACATGGTCCAAAGCTGTAATTAATATTCTTCTTTAGTTTTTTAGTGTTTAGTTAGCTAGTCAATTACTAACCAGCCCAAGCCCCTACAGTCTAGCCAACTAACTAGATGGTCTAGTTGGATTGTTTTTCATTAATTTTGTTAAAGAATGAAAACAGCTAATATTGAATTCTTGAAACAAAACACCTTTTACATGCATTTCTTCTATCTCATAAATCAAATAGCAATAGACTACTAGGCTTGTGTATGATAGATATAACTAAATTATAACATCAAGAATTTAACAGCAATGGTAATCCAATGCTTGCATGAAGGAGTATAGTTTATCAAGTCTCTTATTCAATTAGAAAAGCAAATGAGAAGAAAAAAATATAGATGGATACTAATGAAGGATGAAGAAAGAAATGGAAAAAGAAAGAAATAAAAAATCAGAAAACCGAAGGAACTTGTAATAAGCTAATGAAGGGATAGGTGCAACAATGTAAGAATAAATTAATGAGTTGATGGTAGGCTGACCACATTAGGGAGGAGTTTGTGCCTTCAGAATCTAAATGAAACCAAAGAAAAAGAAAGTAATTTCCCTTTGACCACATTTTAAAGTGATGTTTATACTTTCCTAAGGAAAAAGAAACAGTTTCCTTTAGTTTCTAAGTATAAAAGGCAAGGAGATTTTTTTCCCTGACCCATACGCTAAAATCCCAAAGGTAACGCCCCTACTGCTTCGTCCTCCTCCTTCTCCTTTAATTATCTTTGCATCTTTCTTCCTCCTCCTCCTTGGTTTTCTCTTCTTCCACTGCATCCTTCTTTCTTCTTTCATGGATTCCAACAATAAGGTGATGCAACTTCATCAAGCAGTGAGTGTTCTCCGTCTTCCTTGTACTTTCGATCTGTAAGAAAATTTTTTTTCCCATTTGTATGTTTTTCGTTGATTATGTATTTCATTGTTTCTATTACTATTGTTAAATTTAAGACATTTATATTTATTTGACAAATTAAAACTATTTTCCTTCTGTTTCCATTGACATGTACAAACACACAACTTTTATTTTCTGTTTATTTCCAATGACAGGCACAAGAACCAGAAATTTGATCAAACAGAAAATGAATTCCATTGGTTTCTGTTTCCTTTGATTTCCCTTTGACCTCGATTTTCCATTTCCTTTTGTTTCCACGGCACAAATAGGCCCTAAGGAGAGAAAGGTTCACTTCAATTGAGTCATGCCCTTTGTTTGGTTATCTGGGACTCTGGGTCTCTTCAGCTTGAGTTCAGAGTTCTATCAATTTTAATGGTTAGCCCAGTCAAATTTTTTTCCCCTTTTAAGAACATTTAAAAGCCCCTCCCTCTCTCTCTCTCTCTCAATTTTACAAATTTTTTTTATTAATAAAATGGATAGATTACAGTTTACTCCCTCTAAATATACGATTTTTTCACTTTACTTTTCTCAAGTTTAAAACACTTCAATATCTCCATCTAAAGTTCAACATTTAATAGTCAAACCTTTCCATCTATTATTTTAGTCACATGACCTTATAAAATTTTACTTAGATAAATTTACCCCTCTCCAATTACATTAAAACATTCCGCTTCCTAACTTCATCTCCTACAATGAAGAGATAATACTCAATTCAACCACAATATTGACGACATCAGTCAAAATTAGGGTTATATATAGTTTTCTGAACTTTGAGAGAGGCACTGAAATGTTTTAAATTTGGAGGGTTGTAAAGTAAAAAACTTGTATAGTTGGAGGAGACAAGTGTAATTTAATTAAAAAGGGAAGAGTTGAAGTAATAAAACAATGTGATTACAACAAAGAAAAGATACATGAGTTCTTTTACGAAAATGTAGGCCATTTTGACAAATTAAAAAATCATAAAAGAGTGTTGAATTCCTACTTATATAATTATACCGAGATATCATACTTGTTCTTTGCATTTCTATATTACTTATGGTAACATTTCCTTTAGTTTGCATCAAAATTCTAAGTTATTATGTGTTTTCGTGAACTGCCATAATCTTGCAAAGTTTCCAGCCATATTCAACATGCACAGCTAATGTAGTGACTTTTTTTACTAGGTAGCATAACTAGTCCGGCAAATCCTCATAAATCTTACAAATATCGGCAACCAGGGTTCCAACCTGGGGCCTTGCACCCTGGTTCACAAGGCTGGCCAACTGTTCCATAGTAGCTAGTGTAGTAAGTTATTTTATGCAACTAATATAGAATGATAGAGGAGGAAGAAGAGAATTCCTAGAAAGGAGATAAATGAAGAGGCCACAAAGGCCATATGTCTATCTACATCAAATCATGATCAATTCTGTTCCAACTGTACACATGTCCTTGAATAGCGAAAAAGCAACTCTAACAAGAAAGGGAAATCTAATCCTAAATGAAAGCAAATTGAGCATAATCCTAATACCTAATGAATTGCATGAATATGAACATAGTATATGATGTCCAAAAGAAATTTGCAGTATAAATACACACATAGAGAACTAGCATCTTTATAAACTTAATCTAATAACATTGTTGACTGGTTGCAATATCAGAATAGTTTTCAATATTTATCCTCATCCATGAAGACATTCACGTCCACAAATTGCCCTTTCAACCTAATTCTGAAGAAGTCAAGCGAAATCACATTTTGTGACTAATCTAATTATCTGGCCAACTTGCAACAACTACGTTTTACATGTCAGTCAATCACAGCACTACAATGGTGGTTCTCATCTTCTAATAATTTTAAATATAAAGACCTCAACATTAGCAAATACTTGTCATTGTAAAACCATCAAATACTCATCCAATTCATAATATCCAACAGCAACACTTCTATCACTTGACAATTTTTTTTTGAAAGGTTTATCCTTTGACAATTATGCTTCCAAATTAATACTAATATGAGAGCCTTAAAGATCACTAGAAATCTAAAAAGATCCAGCAATTTGGAATTGCTCTTAGGAATCTGAGATTCTCATGTGCTTTTCAAGACCTTTAGTTGATTGTGCCTTTAGTGTCAAAAGTTCTCATCAAAGTAGTGGCTTAATAATAAAAGTTGCCATCAGGTTTAAAACATGATCAATACATTTCAGAGCTCCATAACTTACGGTTCTCGGTAAGTCAGTTCTTCACTTAATACTAGTCTTACTGGAAAGTTTAAGGAAATGCCATGTAAGAGCTTGTACTTTAGCATTATTAGAGATAATAGCTTATACTTTAGGATCATTAAATAGCAGCCTCTAGTTTTACATTTATTTGTTAGATATGTCTAAGCAGCAAACTTGACGTCAACATGGCTCTTTTCTTACTCTAACCCGTGTTAACTGGCCTAATCATCAACTTCATTTCTGTAGCGTTTCCCCTGACTGATTTATCAATAGGTGGTCAGCCTCTTCAACCATTCACCAATATCTGAGTCGTTGTTAACTTCACAACCATTACCTAAGTAGAAATCCATCCAGTCCACTATTTTCCTGCCCCCAAATTCAAACTACATGCCACTCTAGCGAGGAAAATAACACTAGCGAAGTTTTAGCAAATGTTAGGAACCTAGTTGGTATGAATTCCAATGCTCAGATGGAAATCAAAGATTTTTGGGAATTGTGGATGAGCAAACCGGGAATTGGTGGCCGGAAATCGAGGGTGTGGACTGTGGAGGATGACACCACATGCTATATGGTGGTTCCGGTGGCTAAAGAGAAATTAAAGAATTTTCCAAGGTTAGCTAGCAAGGAAGCAAACCTGATTTCCCAAGGTTAACTGATGCAGTAATTGTGGCATGGCTGAATCCTTCGTTTGCTGATTGAGAGGAAGGACGTGTCTGTGGGGCCTGTTTGTTTTCTATTTAGCTTTTATCTTTCTACTTCGCGTAGGAGGCTTTTGTTTTGCTTATCTTGTTTGCTCCTTGTCATCACAATAAAGAGCTGTTTTTTGATCTCCTGCATTTCTTTCCTGATTTTAATGAAAAACTTTCTTTTCAACTGATCAAAACAGCAAATGTTATCTTTAATTTTCTTAATGATTTAAACCAACGTAATTATTTTCCACTGAGATTAGCCTGGGAGTTAATCGATTGGACCAAAGTAATTATTTTCCAACTGAGATGTGTATAATTAGAGAAAAGCAATTCAATTCTCGCATTTTTCACCTCTGCATTCTCTGTTTCACTGAAGAATAATATCTCCTGCATTCCCTTGTAACATTGCCAGAACATTTATGGTGTATAGAATTTTTTTGAGAAAGGACAGGATAATTCTTGTAATATAGAATAAGCATTATCCAGGATGCAACTGTACAGTGTAAACACAAAAGAATATTCACCCAATCCCTATGAAGAAAAAGAGCAAAAGCTAAAATCTGCTCCTTCGTATATGCCTTGTGCTCAAATAGAATACTGTTTCTATGTTCCAAATCACCCAGAAAACAGCATGAAATTTAAAAGATGGCTATGGGAAAATGACAATGGTGTATAGAGTTATACACTGGAATCGGGCACATAAAAGGAAAAATGACTGCTGATTCACAAGATATATAATGGTCAAAGGGAAGAAAACCAAAAGAGAACCTAGATAGACAATGCGGAAATCCTAGTTATATCCCCATGCCATGATAATTATAATAATATCATAAAAACTTGTCCCATGAATATCAATCAACTGAAAAATCGATAATAAAAAAAATCATGACTCCAACAGAAAAAAGAACTCATCCTAAGTCTACCATGGAGCAACGATCCCCCACCTCCCCGGATGAAATTGAGCTAAGCCAACCCCGATATGGGAAAAAAAAGAAAAACAAATTGAACCACAATTAAGATTACAGACAACCAAAACCCAACAGATCTCAACCCCAACCACTCTCAACCAACGAAAATTCAACCCAATCGTTCCCTCAAACAATGCTGTCACAACCGAACAATAAAGGACCAAAATTTCCAACAAAAGCAGGAGCACGGAACCGGAACCGGAACCAGAACCGAAACCGAAACCCTCACCTGGTCCCGGAGATCTGGCGCGCGCGCCGCCCCGCCTGGGAGGCGGTTCGGGGGAGGAAGCGTAGGGCGAGTCCGGCGATTCCATAGCGTGGTAGAGGATGGGGAGTGGGAGGTGGGCGTGGGGGTGGGCGGTGGGCGGAGGAGAATCGAAACCCTTGCTCTTCACACCATGCAAGTTCCCGAGGTGATGGGGTGAGAGGTCTGACCTCTCTGTCCTCTGCACCGCCTTGCTATTTATACTATTTATATCCAAGTCCTTCCAGCCCCACCCCTGGTTGTCCTTGTGTTTGTGTGCATGGATTTTGATGTGCGGCCGTTGTTTTGTTATCTTGTGTTTATGCAGGCAAAGGTCTCCCTCTTCCTTTATTAGTGTTAATAATAAGAAGTAATTAGTAGAATTGATTAGTACTAGGTGGTAGGATAGATTATAAGTAGAGATGAAGTTGAGGACTTGAGATTGAGTGTGGTGGTGAAATGGCCTTTTACATGTGTACTAGTCTTACATACTTGTAGATAGAGATGGAATTCGGACCAGGTCGGGTGGAACTGGCGGCCCGTTTGGGCCTGGATCGGGCCGAGTTGACCCACCGACTAGTCCGAGTCGGGCCGGGCTGGGCCTGCTGCAACAAACCATGGGCCCGGCATGACCCATGGCCCGCATGTGGGCCGGGTTTACGGGCCAACGGGCCGGGCCAGTCCATCCGGCTTAAAAAAAATTTAATAAAAAATCATTTTTTTATTAATAATTTTTTTTTTGAAATACAAAAAAAATTTACATTTTTACATAAAAAATACAAAAGATATTTACATCATTTGTTTTACATTTTTTTCCAAGTTTTACATCAAGAATTATTCTTTTGGGGAGTCTGTTCTGCTTGTTGAATTGATGTCGCATCATCGTCTTCTTCTGATTCAGACTTCAAGCTCAAACCTTGAAAACGATCAACCGCATCGTACCAATCTTTAAAGCAGACGGAGGCTTATACAGACTTCTCTGATAATCTACATCTTTTATTATTTAATACTCTTTTTCCTGCAGAAAATGCAGATTCCGATGCCACAGTTGACGCCGGAATCGTTAGTAAATCTTTTGCCATTTTTGCAACTATAGGAAACCTAATAGCTGT
>JAMKQA010043191.1:0-31212 GCA_024699735.1 Posidonia australis
CCCCCCCCCCCCCCTCTCAAACTTTTCTGGTTTGAACGATACTTTCTCATTATCTGTTTCGAAGGGTGATGGCAGAAGATTGGTGGAACTCAATCTCAGACCCCCTGTTGGACCTTTCCTGTTCATCGGGTTATGGAGAGCCACAGACAAATATGCATGAGTTTGTGAATAATGAGCCATGGACAACGTTGGGATGTCAGGAACTACGTTTGTATCACTGAGCATGGACAGATATCTGCTATCTTACTTTGATGATGTGAATGAAACTATAGGAGATTTGAAGACTGATCTGGCAGCAAATGATCTGTATAGAAGGCCATTTTGTGCGATAAATGGCTTGAAAGAGATATCGACGCTCCATGGGATGAGAAAGTTGTCTGCCTCTGATTTTGGCAGTATCACGGATATCCCTTCTTCTTACTCTTCTCAATCTTTCTTCCGTAATTTTTCTTATGTTTTCCCTTGTCTCCATCTTTTGCTGGCTCCAACAGGGAATAATGGCGAAAAGGCCAGCACAAATTCAGTCACATTGGGTAGATCAAAGAAGGGGGATAAGTTAATGGGTTGTTTGGGGAGTAGTGAGGGTGGGCTTATGGGGAGCATGGGGAAGGAAACTTTAGCAATAGAAGAAAGGGTTGGTGAAGAGGGAAGGAGATAGAGGGGTCAAGTGGAAGGGGGGATGAGTATGTAGTGCTGGCAAAATTGCCTTGTCTCGATTTTGATGATAACAAAATATATTTGTGAGTTAACTTTCTTAATAGATTAAAAGAAGAGTTCTCATGGATGTTGGAGAAAGTAAGATGGTTAGAAGGATCAAGTCATGAAAAACTAGCGTGAAGACTCAAGTCAAGCTTATGATTCAAAGAAAGATAGGAGATCAAGAGATTCAAATTATGTAATCAATGTAATATGTTGTATTCTAGGAACTTGTAGTAATCTCTTAAACATCTTAATAGTGTCTTAGGAAAATAGTGATAGACTCAAACCATTCATTCATTGATAAACATTTAGTATAAGATTAAAACAGGTCATTTCAACATCCCAAAATTACTCGGTATATCAAATTTTAATAGATCATGAATTTACAATAGTATGTTGATTTGGAACATTGATGGATTTTGGCATTCCAGATCAGGAATGTTTTTCGACATACTGAGCCTTGTTTGGTATATCGAATTGGTCGACTATGGTAATAATCAGAGTAAAAACGACAAACCAACAAATTTCGATATACCGTTTTAGTAGTCATTTGTGAACGCTGAAAGAGACGTTAGACACAATCTCTAACCGTTCTTAGTCTACAAATATAACCCTTAATCACCCCTTACATGTACCTTAAGCGTATGCATATACTTGAGCTTCATTTCCCATCATTAAGAGAGTGGATTTTAAGCATTCCATTTCCATCTTATGAGAAATACTTTCAAGCCATATCCAATTGAGCAAACATTCCATTTAACATATCGAATTGGTCGACCATGGTAACAATCAAAATTAAAACGACAAACCAAAAAAATTCGATATACCGTTTCAGTAGTTATTTGTAAACATTGAAAGAGACGTTAGACACAATCTCTAACCGTTCTTAGTCTATAAATATAACCTTTAATCACCCCTTACATGTACCTTAAGCATATGCATACACTAGAGCTTCTCTTCCTATCATTTAGAGAGTGGATTTTAAGCATTCCATTTTTATCTTGTGAGAAATACTTTCAAGCCATATGCATTTTAGCAAACATTCCATTTAAGCAAGAGAGTTTCATTTCATCTTTCTATAAGAGTCATAAATCAAGACTCAATGTCTAATTGCTTCTTGGGTTGTTAGTAGCACCAATCGTGGTTTTTATGAAGCTTAGCAAGGATTTGTTAAAGGTTGTAGCATCAGGGTGTTGGCCATGTAAAAAGTTCAGAATAGGGAAATTCTCGAGAGGTTCTCGAGAAAAGGACTAAGTTGGAGAAGTTGAACCACTATAAATTATGGTGCATTTTCTCATTCTCTCATTTCCTTTTTTGCATGTTTTAGTTTAATGTACAGATTCTTTATTTTTTTCTATTTACTTGTTATTTGCTTAAATTTGTAAAATATACTTTAAATTGTTAAATTATCATTAATTCTCTATTTACCTTACCTTTAGAGAAGTCCACATCCCAACATGTAGGAGGAATATGTGATTGAACACAAAAAGGCTTTGGGTTTCTCTTTATCCAAATCGGCCAAAGAGGTCCGTTGCTATTGTTTTACATCTGAGGCAACAAGCAATTAGACTGGGCATTGGCTGCTGATGATTGTGTGTTTTGGGATTCAGCTTGTTACTTATGAAACTACTTATCTGGAATGTCAGAGGATTGTGCGACAAGGTTGAGGGGTGAAACTAGACAGCTTGTTTCCAAGAGACTAAGCTTGAGTTGATAGATCCTGTGGTTTGTTGTTCTATGGTCGGTACCCACATCTTGATGAGTTTGCTTTTAAACAATGAATAGGTGCTGTGGGTGAACTTTTGATGACATGGGATGGTTCTTGTTTCTCATGTGTTGACAAAATGATACTCACTTTTGGTTTGTTTGTTGTTTTGTGTAGTTTGCCAGTAGTCTGTTAGAAGCATAGAATTAAACGTCGATTTTGTGTTGGTAAATTTACGGAAGTCCATGGAAATGGATAAAAAACTTTGAATTTTGATTTCAAACTTTTGAATAAGCCGAAGTAAGTGATAATCTACATCTTAGACTACTTAGATCAACTTCTTCAATATGTATTACATATAAATACCCTGGATGAACTTAATACAAATATCTTGAAGCATAAATAATACGTAAAAATGATTAATAAATGTTTAAAAACAAATGTGCTTATAAACGTTACCTTATATATGCTTAACATTTTACTATTTTTTATTTAATTATGAATTTTACTACTTTTTAATGATTTTATAGAGTTATTAGGTTAGATCAATGTAATATCAAGTTATCAACATCAAAACACAAAAAAAAAAACCCTAAGACCTATGTATTATTAGGTTAGATCTATGTAATATTAGGATATTAACATCAAAACACAAAAAAAACATAAAAAAGCCTAAGATGTATGTATTATTAGGTTAAATCTATGTAATAACAAGTTATTAACATCAAAATACAAAAAAAAGACATGGAAAAACATAAAATCTATGTTTTATTAAGTAGGTCTATTTATTATTATGATAGATCTAAGATGTAGATCTACATGAAAAGTTAAAAATACAAACAAAAAAAATGAAAAAAACTAAGATTCTATATAAAAATCAAGTGTTATACCTTAAGAAGGGATAAAATTTAAGAGCAATTAAGAAGAAAAGGCTTTTTAAGTTTGTAGCAATCCACTAGATTGCGAAGGAGTAGAAGAGATACATAGGAAGTCAGGAACTCATAAAAAAGGAAAAGTAAATGAAAAGGAAGGAACTCTGATGTAAGTCCGTAGTTCAAATTTAATGTAAAACATACACCGTGTCGACCGACACTTGACACTCACCGACATGTGTCGAAGTTTGGCTCCGACATATGGTATTTTCTGATGTACACTTGTAAATCGTGTTGGCCAACTCAAAATCTATGGTCAAAAGATGTCCAATGGAGTGTTCTTAATGTTTATGGTTCATGTGAGCAAAGTAGTATGGGATGAAGTGCATCTGGTGGAGCAGCTTGACATTGAAGGTTTTGTAATTGGGGGTGACTTCAATATTGTTGGATATGTGAAGGATAGGTCAAGCACCAATAGCAAGGTTATTATAGGTATGGTGGAGTATAACGATGTTATTCGACAATTGGAGCTTATTGATTTGCCAGTGATTGGATGTCAATTTAATGGTCAAATTTCAGGTAAAAGTTGGATTTGGCTAAGTTGGACCAGTGGATGGGGGGATTGATGGCATAGAATTAAACATCGGTTTCGTGTTAGAATTCGGCTCGACAAAAATACGAAACGTGTTGAACATTGATGGAAATGTAAGTGGAAACGCACTAAATTTATTGAAGTCTATGAAAATTGTCAAAAAAAAACTTTGAATTTTGATTTGAAACTCTAAGATAAGCTAAACTAAGTAATAATTTACGTCTAGAATTATTTAGATCAATGTTTCTAAACATGTATCACATTAAAATACACTACATAAACTTAATATAAATATCCTGAACTATAACTAATACTTAATAAATGTATAAATCATATTTAGACATATTTAATATATGTTTAAAATGAATAGTTCCCACAACATTTAATATAGAGAAAAAGTAGAATTTAGACATATTTAACATTTAATATATGTTTAAAATGAATAGTTCCCACAACATTTAATATAGAGAAAAAGTAGAATTGAGAGATTACTTAAGTGTTGGAAATGTATTTAATTGAAGATCATTCTAGATGTTGCCACTTCGTAGAGTTCACGGTATACGATTATATGGGTATATTGATTTTACTATTTTTATAAATTTTATAGAATTATTAGGTTAAATAAATTAAAAAACACAAAAACAAATTAAAAAACCTAAGAATTATGTGTTATTAGGTTAAATCTATGTAAAATGCAAAAACACCAGCAGTAAGCAACACTCAGTGAAAAAATGTAGAGTTTCGTTCGTGTCGGTAGACATAAAGCCCATGTCAACCGATACGAGCTCGACTTAGTGTAATTTTTACACCGAGTCGACCAACATAAGTCGATGTACGGACACAGGTCAACATATACCATCGACATATCGTATTTCTCAAATTACAGACATATATCATATCGGCCATCTTAGAAATCGACACGTGTCGGCGATATTTCATTAACACGTGTTGATGTTTAACACTATGATTGATGGCTGGCAACAAAAGCTCTTTGTGTCTCCAAATTTACGTATGATCATTCCCCTTTATTGCGATTGACCTCGGATGCCATTGATTGGTCCTAGACCTTTCAAATTTGAGACAGCTTGGCTTGAATTTGAATGTTTTGATGGGTTTTCTTGGATGGTGGGAGGATGCTGGAAAAATCGGTGCATTAGATTTTGGGAGAAATTGGGGTTCAACAAGAAGGTTTTGTACCAAACTCAAGTGGGTGAAACAAACGATCAAGAAATGGGCACAGGAGGAGGTGGGTTAGATTTGTGTGACTTCTAAAAGCCTCAGAGATAGAGTTGATTCTTTTGATGCTAAATAAGCTTTGGGCTCTTGGTCACATGCAGGTAGAGAACTGAGGGAGTCCCTTAAAAATGAATTAGAGGCATGGATTATGAGGGAAGAGGTAGCATGGAGACAACATTCTTGTGCCTTATGGCTAAAGGTGGGAAATAGAATTTCAACTTTTTTTCATAAAATTGCCAATGGTAGGGGTAGAGTGAATTTTATAGGGCCTATCATAGTGAATGGTGTGTTTCTGATTGGAAAAGATGAGATTTGAAGTGGCGTGGAAAGTTTCTTTTTAGAGCATCTTACGGCCAAACCTTAGTCTGTATTGAATCTGAATCTTAATAATTTGCAATTTGGATGTCTTTCTTCATCTGAAGTGGAGGATCTTGAAAGGCCATTTAGTGTAGAGGAAGTCAAAAGTGCAATCTTTATGATGGTAGGCGATAAAGCTCAAGGTCTAGATGGATTCCAGATTGTGATTTTTCAAAAATATTGGGAGCTCTTCAGCATTGAAATAATGGGTATGATTAAAGATTTTCATTCTAATGGGGGTGACATTGGCTTTGCTAACTCCACTTCTATCACCCTTATTCTCAAGAAGATGGGTGCTATTGACATTATTGGTTTTTGATCTATCAGTTTATTGAATGGAGTGTACACAATTGTTGCAAAATGTTTGGTGGAGAATCTCAAATCGAAAATGAGCAACCTTGTTGATGACTTCCAATCTACTTTTGTTCAAGGTTGTTAAAATTTAGATGGTTTCTTGGTAGCCTATGAATGCATAAAAACTGAGCTTGGTATGGAAGCTCGTTATGGAGAAAAAGCCTATGACTCTGTCATTTGGAGTCGTTTGGCGGAAGTTATATCTTGTGTGGGTTTTGGCAGAAAATGGAGAGATTGGATTGGTTATTATGTTAGCTTGGCTTGCTTTTCAGTTCTTGTTAATGGTTGTCTTAAAGGTTTCTTTCAGTGTGGTCAAGGTTTTCAGCATAGTGATCCTCTTTTGCTTCTATTATTTGCTTTGGTGGCAGAAGTTTTTGAGAGATTGTCTATCAAAGCAGAAGAAAATGGGTTTATGTAAGGTTTTTGTTCGGGGTGGGAGTTGAGATCTGTTCATTACTTACAGTATGCAGAGGATACATTGGTTTTTTGTAGGGCTTTACGTCAACAAGTTGTTAATCTGACTTTTGTTCTGGGCATCTTTGGTATGTTCACGAGACTGAAGGTAATTTTCACAAATCTACAGTGATTGGGGCATGTGTGGAGGATACATTGGTGAAAGTGGAGGTGGATTTTTTTGGGCTAGAAAGTGGAATCCTTCTTGTTCGAGCACCTTGGTCTCCCATTGACCAGAGGCACTTTGAAAGCTAGAGATTGGAATCCAGTGGTGGATAGAGTCAAAAGACATTTATCTGGTTGGGCAGGAAAATTCTTTTCTTTTGTGGGAAAAGTCACTTTGATTTCATCTATCTTAGCCAATGTTTTAAATGTCGGTTTTGTGTCAGATTTCGACAAGTTAAAAAACAGTTACATGTTGGTAAAATGTCGGTGTATCAGGATTGTATCAGTGGAAACTTAGTAAAAAAAATATACATTTGTTTAGAAAACTTCGATGTCGATGTCGTGCTGTAGTAGTGTTGGTAAATTGAAAATAAGACACATGTCGGTGAAATTTCAGCGACGCGTCGACATTTGGTAGTACGATCTTAGCTAATCTTCCCACATACTATTTTTCGATCTTCTGCATTCCAGTGACAGTGGCCAACAAGATAAAAAGAATCATGTTCAATTTTCTGTGGAAATAGGGCAAAAAGATTTTTGGTTTTCATATGATAGCATGGAGTAAGGTGTCGTGGTTGTCATGAGTGTGGTATTGGTGTTCCCGATTTCTCAATCTGACCTTGTTGGGGAAATGGTTTAGGAGATTGAGTCAGAGCGGGGAAGAGGGGTTATGTCTGTGGCAACGTATTATTCTTGGAAAATGGTACAAAGGAAGGCTTTTGGGTACTGTGAGTGCACACTAATATGGTGTCTTGGGTATGGAGAGGTATTCTAAAAGTGGAGGGGGTGATAGGTTGTGGGATGGCTTGGAGTGTGGGGTATGGTATTTGGATTTGATTTTGGGAAGGCAAATGGGTGGATGTGATTGCATTGAAAGTGTCCCTTCCTTCTCTATTTCATGTTACAACCACCCATTTTGTGAGGATTCATGAGTGTTTAGAGTGTTCCGAGGCAGTGGCTGCTTGAGATGTTTGATTTAGAAAGGATCTCCGTGATGCTGAAATCTCTGAGTTCTTGAGGCTTCTTTTGCTTCTGGATTCCCAAGGTTTGTCACTCATCTCTTCTATTCAATCAAATGGCAGTGGGGTAAGCGTGGTTTTTCCTCTGTCAAGTCTCTTGTTTAGGTTATTACAGGTGGAGGTGTTAGGATTGATTGTACTAGATTTGTGTGGAACCATAATGTTCCAACAATGGTTCAATTTTTCCCCTGGCAATTGCTACATGGAGGAGTTTTGATGGAGAAGGCACTAAAGTGTAGAGGCTTCCAGTTGGCTGTTCATTGATTAGTGGGTGGTGGCTGAATCTCGCTAGTCTGGGTACTTCTTGAGCAATTTCCTTTGATTGCTTTTCGGATAGATGGATGAGAAGAGACTTGGCAGGTAGAAAGCAAATGGTTTGGTGTTTTTCTGGCTCATGCTTTATCGTGGATGGTTAGAGTGCAATCGTCAGATTTTCAAAGGCGTCTTGTTTGTTTAGACATGATTGGAAAAAGTGGATTTTCAAATTTGTGGTGTACTTGTCAAATCCAAAAAGAAGGGTGATAGATACCAATGAATCTATCACAGCATGGTTGGGTGTTTTGGTGGCACCATAGTCTGGTTTTGGTGTTGTTTTTCCTCTGTTCGTTTCCTTTTTCTTTTTTCTTTGTTTAGGCCTATTGTACTCACCCTCTCGGTAATAGTGCAGTTTTTGTTGTAATTTTCTGTTCCCAGTTTTGCAATAAAATTCTCTTTTTGTACTGCTTAAAAAAAACAATGACAAGAAGTCAATATTATACTACCGAAAGATGCCCGTTTAAAAACTGTATATCAGTGTAAGAACGAAATGGTGCCACATAAAAAACATTTAAACAGCTGTTTTTTGGAATAGTGAAAATAACCACTGACTGTATCAAGCCTTAATGTATTAACATCCACACCAACACCCCCACACGCCACACACACAGTAAAAACACGTGCACACTAGGCAACTTCTATGTGACTTGGGTAATATTGTCATAATTCATGTTTTGAATCATAGCTTGAATTAGTTGATATATATATATATATATCCTTATTTTTGTCTTTGACTGTATTTGTTTTTACATTAGGATTTGGAATTATGAGGAAGGTACACCTGTAAATGGTTTTGAAAACCATGATTTTCCGGACAAAGGGGTCTCCAATCTTTGCCTTCTGAACGAGCTTGATGACAGTTTGCTTCTTGTCGCTTCATGTAAGATCCATATCCACTGGAAAAGCATATTGTAGGATATCCAATATGTACAACATTTTCTGGACCAGTGAGTCTAATATAGTGTGCCTAATGTAGCTGATGGAAGTATTAGGGTTTGGAAGGACTTCACTCTCAAGGGTGGCCAAAAGCTTGTTACTGCATTTTCTTCGGTCCAGGGACCTAGACCTGGTGTTCGGAGTGGGAATGTTGTAGTTGACTGGCAGCAACAATCTGGATATTTGGTATTGTTCTTCTGCAGTTGCTTTTTGAGTATCTCTCTTTTTTATGCAATTCTCGACTTTTTTCTCACTGTTTATCAATGTGTTAATGTTGATAATTGGCACTATCCTCACAGTATGCTTCGGGTGAGATGTCCATCATGCTCTGGGATCTAGATAAAGAACAACTTGTTAATTCAATACCGTCATCATCGGAAAGTAGTATTTCGACTTTGGTAAGTGGTCTTTCTGGTTTTTATAACATTATGAAATCAAAGTATAATGTTCTTTTTCAGTTCTCTTTCTTTTATTGTTAAATTGTATCATAACATGGTTGAATGTGTTTTAGAATAAAAGTGGTGAAGTAGTGTCTTGTCTTTGGGGTTGGCTATCTCTAAAAGGTTTTAGTTTTGCCATATAAACACTTATCACCAAGAGGGGATTGGAGCAATTATCTAACCTCATATTATTCCTCAATGAAATTTATTCTTCCCTTAATCCTTATTGTCAACATAGTAACTTATAGTGTCTTGTTTTTTTAACAACTTTGTATTTTCTTTTGTTTTAGTTAAATTCAAATGGTTATTATCTAAAGATTACATCTATTTGCACCTGCAATATATGTTGAAGTAGCATAGCTCAAGGTATTGTAAATAAATGTTTGATAGGTGGTTAAGATTACCTTAATGGATTAGTGCTTTGTGCCATTTTAATGAAAAATACAATTAAGCTATAATAGGTACTAGGTAGCACAGATTGGTCTGTGAACTGTGATCTTAGTCTTTTTTAATAAAACAGGCATTCCTTTCTAGATGGTAGAAAGGTCATGTGGAAGAAAGAACTCTGTGGCTACTGTTGTTGAGAGGTGTGCCCTGAAGTCCCCTTCAATCCTGCTTTTGATCAATTGATAATAGTGGCCATATAGGATTTCTTTCCATCCCTCTGGTGGAGCATAGGATGTCATCTGAGGATTTATTCTTGATAGCTGTAATCAGGTGGAGATTGCTCTATCTGGATTTTCCCGAATTTTCCCACTTGCTAGAGATCCAGAGGCTACTGTGACATCATATGTAGTTAACAAGATGAAAATGGCAGTTGGGTATGTACTTTTGGTCCCAATCTGTGGTAGGATAAAAGATTGTTGTTGGCTGCCATGTTTTTTGGTTAGAAGTGACTCCAAGGCCATCAAATGACCCGATTGATGGATGTGTTTGTTGTCCCCCTTTTTGATATTGCATCTGGGCAGGGTATTCGTTTTTGTTGGGCAGGACAATGGACTTGGCAGTATCTTTCTTACCATTCCAAGGGTGGGTCTAGAAGGTAGTGGCCCCCCGTGAAGGGCTGATTCTTTGTTTTGCTTGTAGCCAGTTTACGACGAAGGTTAGGAGAAGCAAATTGTCAAATGCCAATGACGTGGATTGTGTGCTCAGTTAAGAAGAGACAGACTATTCATTCTTGCTTTGTTCCTTTTTATTTTTTTTTGGAGATTACTGGAGTTGAAACTGAATTTAGATCTCTCTTTAACAGGACTTAATGAAATGTGGTGTCTTTTTTAGGACCTTTATGCAAGAACACAGGATTAGAAGAAGAGAGATGAACGAGATGTATCCCTAGGTTTTTTTTTGGGGAATATTTGTCTGCTTAGCAAAAGCCTGGTGTTAAAAAATAAACCAGGGTTATTTCTGTTCTTGTGGATAAGTGCTTCTCGAGCAAGGTGTGGTTAGGGAATGATGCTCGGGAGATGTTAGGAACTTGAATTTATTTACTTTACCTTTTCCTTAGATATCTTGTTGTTTAAGGTTCCTAGTGTTTCTTGGATTTCATATGTAAACAATATTTCTTACTATTTATAAAAAACCATAGTATGCAAACAATTCACAGAAATATGGTATAACACAAACATGTCGAAATGACAGTTTGAGGAAAACATAGGATAAAGAGGAACCAAAATTCGAGCATTTATGCATGTGTAATAAGACAATAAAAGAGAAAGTGAGATACTAAGATGAACACCTAAAAGATCCTCTTAGAGATCAAGTTGTTCTTGTGGTTGGTAATGAGAGCTGCACACTCACCAAAGTGTACGGGAGCAGGTAGGCCTGCAATGGGGATCTGGCATGCCATTTGTGTGGAATGGAAGATGAAACTGCAGAGTACCTTCTCTTACGTTGCCCAATTGGTAGTGGTATTTGGGTTAAAATGCATGGCATTGCAACAATTACTAGTTGGCAAGGGGTCTGGGATCACTTCCCATCTCCATTGCTAAAGGAAAGATTAATGAGGAAATTCACAGAAGTCTGCTTGCAGTTTATGCTGTGTTTGGCAGTTTGGCTGCATCAGACAATATTATTGAGCACCATTCCCGTTCATTGGATGAGATTTTGGGCTTTTTGCTGACACACATTAGAGGGATTGGGTTAAGATCTTTTTATGATTAGTTTTTTTTTCCTTGCTTCTGATTTTTCTTTTTGTTGCTTATTTTTATTAACAACATTCATCCTACCCTTTACCTAAAAAGAAGGATGAACATATAAAAGTAGACGGAAAAGACTGAAAAAGATGATGGATTCTTGAAGCGGGTGAACAATAACTCTTAAACGAAGATTCATCAATAAAGTGTGTTGTAAGACATGTTAAATCTGTGGATGGATTCTGTTTTTCTTTTGATTAGAAGATACATTGTATAAGGTATTTGAAATGTGTCCAAGAAGATATGTGCCATACACGTGCACGTAACTCTTGACATTTTCACTGCCTTGGATGTGTTAAAGAAGATTAATAACAGGGTTTGTGTTGATGAAAGTATGAGTTTGAATATGGCTGAATTTTTGGTGTGCAAATGACTTATTACCATTCAAATATCTAGGTCTTCTGTTGTGTGATGGTACTTAAGGTGATGGGTTGGGCACCCATGATCAATGGATTTGAAAGAAGGCCTTTTGGGCTGGAATTTGGAAATCATTCCATGGTGGGAACAGTGTTTTTTATCAGTCTGATCCCATGGTGATTAGGAGGGTTGGATTTGAATGGGTAATATACAAGCATTTAGGCATTTGTAAACCATTAACTCATTGTTTCTTATTAGAACATGATCACAACGTAACCCATACATATGTAACCGTATTTCATTCCCAAATCTTCATTGTTCCATATTTATATGGGTACAAATGGTGTTGGTGGTGGGTGAACTTAGCAGGCTATGATGGAAGTAAGAGAGGAGATTTGAAATTTTTTTTGGAAGTTTGGAGCTTCAAAGGTGGTATCAAGGGTAGGAAGCGGTGTGTGTAGCTTATGCTTCTATATACTGTTTAGCGGAACACAATAGAGGAATCTTCTGAAGAATTCTAATTGGAAATCGATGAGGAAAGCAGAGGTTTGGGTTTTGTGATTTATTGGTCATCTTTCTGTTCTAATGTGGTTGCGAATACGATTGCAATGATTGCTACGTGGTTGGAGGCTACTGTTGTTTAGCTGGGGTATATTTAGCTGGTCTTTTGTTGTGTTTTCTTTTTCTTTCTTTGTTTTTTGATTTTTCATTGTTGGAACATCTTTTACTATTTTTCCTGTAGTCCTGTCTTCTTGTTAGGACTTGTTTTGTTCTTGTTAGAGTAGAAAGAATAATGAGAATTGTATTATTGATCAAGAGTATTACACTCACATACATATATAGACTATTCTAATGACATAAGGTTAATGGATATCCATTAACCTCCTAACATAATAGGATATATAATACTCTTTCTCAAGTTGGAACATATATATATCTTTTACGTCCAACTTGTTACATAGAGACTCAAATATCTCTACTCCTAATTCTTTAATAAAGACATCAACAAACTCTTCAGTAGAAAAGACAAGGTGTAGATATGACTATTTTTAGGACCAAATCTTTAATATAGTGACAGTCAATTTCAATATGTTTTGTACGTTTACAGAATATATGATTATTTGTAATGAATATGGTCATTTGGTCGTCACAGTGCATAGGCATGGGAATTTTGACAATAAAATCCATATTCACTCAATAATGAACGTAACCACACCTTCTCACAAGCTAAGTCATACATTTGTACTTTGCCTCAACACTCGATGAGAAATTACATTCTGTTTTTTTGCTTCGTAGAGTAATCAAATTACTTCCAACATAAGTGCAACAGTGAGATGTAGATTTTCTGTCAGTGTTGTTTGATACATAGCTAGAGTCATAGAATGCTTTAATATTTAGATGTACGTATTTCTCAAACAGTAAACCTTTTCCTGGATCTCCTTTGATGTAAGCAAGCATACAAAGAGTTTCTGCTCAGTGATCTACTTTGGGCTCATGCATGTATTAGCTTAGTAGGCCTATACCATAAGCGTACTCATTGTCAAGTATATGAGTTTGCTAATCAATCTCCTATATTTGCCTTGATCCTCCATAACCTCAGAAGAATCATTCCAAAAGTCTGGATTTGGCATGGTTTGTGTAGACTAAGGCTTGCATCCAACAAATCAGCCTCTTGTAGTAGATCAAATGGGTACTTCCTTTGAGACAATATCAACTTGTTTTTCTGATAGGCAAACTCAATTTCTAAGAAATTTCTTGGTCGTCTCATGTTCTGTAATGACATGACTTCTCAAATATGGCTTAGTCTTTGTAATGCTTGTAGTGTCTCATAGCCTTGCTTTGTCTTCTTAATGAAGATAGAATAATTAACAACACATCGATGAAAGCGTATGTCCATAACAATCTAATTGAATTTTTCAAACTAGGCTCTGGGACTTTACTTGAGACTATATATGGTTTTCTTCAAATAGCATACTGTATTCTCTCCCTAAGTAACATACCCAGAAGATTACTTTGTCAAGACCTGTTTAGACAGATTATTATACAAAAAAACGTTCTTCACATCTAGCTAGTGTATCTCTCAATCTTGATTGAGAGAAACTAATAGTAAGATCCAGATGGAATTCAGACAAGCAATAGACGAGAAAGTCTCTACATAATCAACCCCATTTGTCTATTTGAATCATTTGGCTAGGCGGACAAGCTTTGAAGTACCTTGTGTCTATAAGGCCTGTATCTCATCATCTATAGCAGTTCTCTAATATGGTATCTGTAAAGCTTTTGAGTTGTTTATAGGTACAATTTTAGTATAAATAGATAAGGCAAATTGACTAAAAATTGAACTAAGATGATTGTAGGTAACAAAATGTGAAATGGAATAATAGGTGACATTGCACTTACCATGGCAAAAGGTAATGTATAGATGGAGGTTAGAAGGTAGTTGACCTATAGAACTAGAAGTAGTATTAACCTGGTGGCGGTGACGATAAACCTGTAATAGACAAGATTCAGTACGACTGACAGTGATCGGTGGTAAAATAGTAGAGATACGACTGGTGGAACTATCAATATGGATTGGAAAAGGTATTGATGTAGACATCATGGGTGTGGATGAAAAGAAGATGGGTATAGAATCAGAAAAGGTAACATCACAAGTAGTCTTGTAATTGTGGACAGTAACAACGATTACCTTTCTGGGTCTTAGAATACCCAAGAAAGATACTTGAGTGCCTTAAGAGCTAACTTATCAAGTTTAAGTTTAGGCGAGTGATCCTGAATATAACAGATACAATTAAAGACTCTAAGAGGAAGATGAAAGAGACTTTCTCTAGGGCTTAGACGATGAAGAGGAATGTTCCAAGAAAGAACGGTTGATGGCATTCTGTTGATTAGATAGGTTGCAGTAAGAACGGCGTCACACTAATATCATTTAAGGACATGCATCTGAACAATAAGAATGTGTTATTAAAATAGGAAGAGAATACTATATTATTCATAATAACAAAGGATTATAATCTCTTATACATAGAACATATACTTAATCCACAAGTAATCTAATAAATGAATAATACAATGATCTATATAATGATCCATTTATTTTAACACTTCTCCTTAAGTTAGATTATCTAACTTGCACAACTTGTTATATAATGATTTTTTATGTTAAAAAAAAACTACATAACTTAAAAAAAAATGAAGTAGTAGTAGTAGTAGTAGATGCTGTAACAGTAGTAGCAGCAATAGGTAGGCACAATCAACCTTTCGAGCACATTACTACGATCTGGAGGCAAAAGAGAATTGTGGACAGTTCATGATCATGTACAAATAAACTATATTTGTAGACAAATGATAACAAATCGACACAATTAACCTTTTGAACACACTATCACAATTTGAAGGCATAAGAGAAATGTAGATCGCATGTGACCATGCACAAAGGAATCAGATTTGTAAATAAATGACAACAAATCGATATAATCAACATTTCAAAAATGATCCGGAGGTACAAGAGAAACATGGATAGCATGTGACCACGTATAGAGGGAGATGGATACGAAGAGGGTGAGGAGGAGGTTTTTTTTTCGTGGGGCTGTCATCAACGACGATGGCAGCGGTGGTGACGGTAATGGCAACGGCTACTGCGTTCTCGCACACAGACCTTCTCTTAAACCCTATACTTTGATCCCATGTTGAGATGGAAAGAGAATATTATATTATTCATAATAATAAAGGATCACAATCTCTTATATATAGAGGAGAACATATACTTAACCCACAAGTTACCTAATAAATGGATAACATAAGATTCATATAAGGATCCATTCGTTCTAATATGTGTAACATTCTAAATGTGACGATGTTTACACTTAGTAGTTTCATTTTGTTGTGAGGTATGAGACAGAAAATTTGATGTAAGATACAATGAGAAGCACAGAACTTAGAGATTTAGATTGCAAAAAATCTAAAGCATTATAAGTGTGAAAGAAACGAGTAGTAGCAGAGAACTGAGTCTTTATATCTTTAAAATTTTTTTTGATTACAGTAGAGAAATGAGATCTATCTCTTAGTAAATAAATTAATGAAATTCTAGAGTAATCATCCTTAAAGACAATATAATAATGAAAATCAGATATAGATGACACTTGAGTTGGTCGTTAGATATGCGAGAGAATCAACTCAAACGGACTAACAAAAGTCGATGGAGGACGATAGGTAGTACATTGAATGTTTACTTAACTTACAAGATTCACAAGTAAAAAACTTAATGGTTATTCCTGGCAGAGTTTGTTGTAACTTACTAAGATATGGATGACTAAGAGTACAATGTCATAAAAATGATGACTCAGCTTTTGACATAGAGGATAGAAGTCCCTTTGGTATCTTGTCCCTTATCAGCACATAAAGACTTTTTCCAGCTTCACAATCCAAATCGATTATCTTCCATGTCTGTAGGTCCTGGCAATGATTAAGGTAGAAGGTCACAAAACAGAAGGGGGTTTTGGTAATAACACTAATGGATAAGAGGTTAACATGAAAATTTGGGACATGAAGTACTTTATCTATTGGCAGATGAGAGGAAGCATGAGCAGAGTCAACCCCAACCACTAAACACTAACCTTTATTGGCAATAGAAACAAAGTTTAACATCGGATAATTAGGACAAATTAGAAAATAGGTCGTGATTACCTATCACGTGGATTGTGGCTCTTGAATCTATAATCCAAGGATTGTCTTGAGAGGCTAGATAGGCACTAGTTCCTGTTGTGGAAGTACAAGAAGAAGTAACGGTAGTGGTCTGAGACGTCTTTGAGTTGAAGATAGTACTCATACTCATCTGGATGAATGACAATCGACTCTAGTGTAATCGTGTCGCTCGTAGAAGTGTTAGCTGACGCCTGCTATGCTCACTTAGGTTTGCCAGACTTGGCTTAGTACTTCTCAGAGACATGGTTGGAGCAACCACAGTGTTTGCAATGCTTGTTGCCTCGGCTGGACCTTAATGTACGTCCTCCCCCTGAAGTGTGGCACTTGCCATGTCCACGTCCACATCCACAGCTGTTGCTAATCATGGCTGACTGATCGGTATAAGATGATGGTGCTCTTGTTGTAATCCGAAGAATTCAGGAGAAGACAACATCTAGTGCAAGAATAGTATCACCGCCATCTGACCATCAGTCTCCGGTCTAAAAGCTGAAGGGAACCTGGCTACAACAAGCTCCTTCCGATATTCGTATAGCCCGTCAACTTTTGCAACTAAGGGTTGATATATCTCAAGCTCGTGTAATAATGATTGAAGCGTGGTATATAATTCTTAAACAGATTGATCATCTTGTTGGAAAGTAAAGATCTGCTCATAGAGTTTGGCAATCCTTGAGACATTTTTCTCATGTCCATATGTTTTCTTGAGGGAATTCCATATTCTCTTGGCAGGTGTAAGCAACTTGTTCTTCCATGTTGTTCACAAGTCATGAAATCTTGGTGCAATCATCTGCAAATCAATCATTTTAGTTGGGAGCTTTGATATTAGGAGGGTCTTGTGTGATATGGTCAATCTTTTTGTGAGCACCAAGGATAACTTGAAAAGATTTTGCTCACAGAATGTAGTTCTTTTCATTGAACTTCATAGACGTGCCGTTGAATAGGATGAGAATAACCGGACAATGGTAGAGAACCATAAACCTGGAGAAGTTAGGTCTGATATGACGAAAAACATAGATTCAGTGCTAGGTAAGGATGGCATGGCAGTGGAACCCTGTTTGGTGGTTACAGAGATAGAAAAATAAACTAAAAACAGGGGCAGTAGATAGCTGCTACGGCCAAAAATTCCTCTAGATCACGTATGCAGTATAGGAGAATCGATGAAGAGTCACTGATCGTAGAGGAGATTTCCCCGTAGCAGGTAAGGGGCAGACGGCATCGGCAGGGAGTCCTCTGTGGGTGGTGGCTAGGTTTTTTCAAACCTTGCTCTTGATACCATGTTAGAGTAGAAAGCATAATGAGAAATGTGTTGTTGATCAAGAGTATTATACTCACATATATAGACTACTCTAACGGCATAGGGTTAATGGATATCCATTAACCCACTAACATAATAACATATCTAATAGTTCTTTTTCTCATTTCCAATAGAATCTTCTGCTTTACCGCAAAAAAAAAATCCTGACTATTTATTTGAATCAGTGGGCCTGACTATTTATTTGAATCAGTCCGGTTGGGTCTTTCCATGCAACATCTGTTATCTTGTTGGGCCTACATGGTCTTCTGTAACTGTCACCCATTCATGTTGGATTAGCCTCTTTTTATAGGTCTAAATTAATAAAAGTGGTAACCAAAATTATATCAAGTAATCAAATTAAAATAATTGAAGTATTTGCACCTGTATCAGTATCGATATGTGTACTCTTATTTGTCCAGGTAGCTTAGCAGTCAAGTGATGGTCAACTAACGGTAGGGGGTGATTTCAAATTTCCACTAAATCTTAACGGGGTAGATCAAACTACTTAAAGATGGGTAGTTTTCTGTACTAAGTTCAAAAGTGAAGGGGCAATTTGTAATTTTTCCTATAATATTTCATGTTTTTAAATTTCTCTCTTCCTTTATAATTTTTCCCTGGAGTACATCACTTGCAAAAATAGTACATTAGTGAACTACAGATTGCCAAATAAACCAAATCGGTCCAATAAATTAAATGGGCTTGCAATTATCAGATGAAAAATATGCAAGATAAGGTCTGGCACACATCACTTGATAACAAACTAGCTTGCAAATACTGCAGTGCACCATATCAAATAGTTTGCAGGATTTCAGTTACCAGGCAGGTTGATTTTCTCTCCATAGTCCTTACCTTCTGTTATTTCTTTACTGTGAACCTATAGTAGTTTGGTTGTGTTCACTGAGCAGATTGCTAAAAACTTATTTTAAACTTTGTACTGATTCAAGGACGATCCTTCACTGTGATTTTGTAGTCTGCTTCTCAAGTGCATGGTGGACAAGTTGCAGTGGGTTGTGAAGATGGCTCTGTCAGGTTATTTGACGTCCGTACCCCCAGGATGTAAGTTTGCTGGTGAAAGTAAATATGAGTCACTAATGTAGCAGATAGGTGTAACAAATATCTTTTCGTACACATTTGATATTTATTTTGGGCTTCCTGTTTCAGTCTTTCTGCATTCCTGTAGTTATGTTTAAAACTCTTTGTTGTGCTGATACCAATTCCATACTTTTTAGTTTTCAATTGTGTCCCTCCCAAACAATCATTTACAGGTCACTATGACTCTTGAAATTGCAGGCCTGTCTGTATGGCAAAACCACACGTGCAGAGAGTAGAAAGGGTTGTTGGAATTGGTTTTCAACCTGGGCTTCACCTTGCAAAGGTGATATATATGTATATACACATGTGATATTTAAGCTTTTGTTTATCATAAATTTATTATTGTACTAGTATGTTGTGTATGTCATTTCACCCTAAAAGAGGATTTATGTCTGCTTCTTCATGCTGTGCATCATACAAAGTACAGCAGAAATGCAGAAGCCAACAAATGATCTTATTTTTCTGTGTAAAGATGGATCATTGTCTTGTAGCAGCTGTTTATAGAGTTGACAAGTTCTAACATGACATGAACACAACACGATATAATCATGTTTGAGTCCTTAACCTTATCATATCACATGTACTTATCGTGTCAATATGTCAGACATGATTGTTAAGCAGGTCATTTTCGTGTATGGTGTTGAAAAAATAAAAAGTACACTTTAGGTACACATTAGTACATGATTAACTATTTATGGCAAATTGTACACAATAAAATACATTTTAAGTACACAATTGACCAATGGATATAAGTTGGTAAGATATTTGTGATTTATGTCTACTTTTTCATGTGGCTCGACTGTTACGCAGATTGTAAGTGCTTCTCAAGCTGGAGATATACAATTTCTAGATACCAGATATCCCAGCAATTCCTACCTCACAATTGAAGCCCATCGTGGGTCACTCACAGCCCTTGCCATTCATCGGCATGCTCCTGTGATTGCAAGTGGTTCAGCCAAGCAGCTAGTTAAAGTGTTTAGTTTGGAAGGCGACCAACTCAGCACCATCCGATATTACCCTACTTTTATGGCTCAAAGAATTGGTTCCATAAACTGCCTCACTTTCCATCCATACCGTGTGCTTTTAGCTGCTGGTGCTTCTGATGCATGTGTCTCCATCTATGCAGAGGAAAATTCCCTTTCTAGGTAGGATTATGTTCAATGACTGAAAATAGATTCATCTGATCTCACCTTTCCCATAAAGAAACCAAGATGCGGGAAAATGGAAGTGGGCTGCTTCACCGCTGGTGCCGCACTTCTTGGTATTTCTTGGTTACAACAGCTATCATCTGGCCCACATGATATTTGTATGTTTTCATATTCATTAGCCTCGAGCAGAAGGTCCAGTGGCTACAGAGATCTATCTATTTTCCTCAGAGGCTCCCTCAAATAAACCAAAACTTAGGTACGAGTTGTAAATATCTTTGTTTCTGTTTTCCCCAAAATATCTTCTTTGTTCAATTTGTAAAATCTACAGAGTCATATATTATTAATGAAAGCGTCCTTGGCTCTCATGGAGCAGCTTCCACTTGTATTTAAGTGCTGGCTCAAACTTCTTGGTCTGTAGTCTGCCGGGAAGATAAGTGATTGATGGATCTTCCCATATGTTACTAGCTTAGGGAGACTTTATTCCTTTAAACATAGGTAAGAGTTGTAAGTAACTTGTATTATTTTCACTAATTATCTTTCTTTCGTTCAATTTGTAAAAGTGTATTACTGAGACGTCATTAATGAAAGTTTTCTTGGCTCTTGTGGAATATTGTGCATTGTACTTGTCCAGAAACTGCTAGGTTTGCAACACATCATTATTGCTTCTCTTGACAGAAATTTGTCTCCTTTCTTGTAATCATATTGTATAGCTAGGAGATGGGAAGTCCTATTTAAGTAAATTTCTTCAAGCTAATTTTCTGAGCTTGAACCAATGCTTCCGATATTACTTGGCTACGTATGTAAAGATTGGTTGCTCGGACTAATGCCATTTACAGAAAGTTTGATCAACTTTGGTGCCCTAGAGCATCTTGCTCCAGAACGGTATGTGGATTATTTCTTGGACAGGTTTCTTGTTGAAAAATAAGTGGTGACTTGGGAAGTATTAGTTTTCTTTGCAAGGAGCTGGTAGAGTGTTTTGTAACTAATGTTCTTGCAAGTTTTTTGTTATTTGAACAGTAGTGTTTACTTTATCAGTATTCTTTTTTATGAAATAATTGTCTGCATTAGCAAGTACAGCAGGTATTTGTTGCACACTTGCATCTCAATCAACTACTTTAAGATGCTTGTTTTTCCCTTGTAAGATTGGTTTGATCTTTGTGTATCACTGTTAACAGCCTAACCTTGACTTAATGTGGACTGCATTGTGCGAGCTACTTACTCCTGTTGTACCGTCTGTGTAGTCATGATTATGATACTTCTGTACGTTACTAACTACTAAGGATTGTTGTTATAATTTGAAGATTGCTTTTATTACTTTCGTTATGATAGAGGTTGTTGTGACGTAGATCTGATTAGAAATGAATTGTGATCACGCAGTGGAATTAAGAAGTCTTTAATGCTAATGTTCATGGTGCTGCTAATATTCGAAGTGGTGATTATTGTGACTCTACTTGCCAGATTTCGTTCAGGAATTATACCTCTTGGCCTTGTAAATCGGCTTCATATGTATAGTATTGGGGTTTCCTTTTTTTCTCTTCTGTCCCCCGTAACTTTGACACTATGTCCAAGCTTAATGAATTATTTGTATTTGCTTGTAATTTTATTCAATTAGGAAAACAGGCAAGAGAATCGAGCCCCCAATATTTGTGGAGATTTTGAGCATTGCATCAAATATCTTGCATTGAGAGTACTTGTTTTTGGATAAAGGATACGTGTGGGGTTGGATGAAACTCTCTCAATATTTTCCTCTGATGTCAATAGCTATCATTGGAGAAACTCCTAACTACAATGAAAGCTAGTACGAAAATAACCTAGTGAGATAGGCATTCGGAAACGAAGCATCAACATTAATTTTTTCATATCTAAATTTTTTTAAAGGTCATTGCTTAATGGAGAGCTGTTGATTGTTACTCATATCAGAAGTCGTCTGGTTGGAAAACATTTTATTTGCATTATGAGTTTCAATTAGGAATCTTTAATATTGTGTTCACCCTGGAACTGTGCTGTGTCGTTGTTGCATCTCGATCCCCCATTTATCCACCATTTCCCCAAAAAAAAAAAAAAAAAACTTTCCACCTGTTTAGCCCATTGTCACTGTTGTCGCGGTTCCAATGGTTTGCAGCCATCATCCACTCTGATCAAACAGTTAGGGTTGTTCGTTTTTTCGAAAATGGTAATAATATCAATAAGATTTCTTGGTTATGGAATTACCACAAAGAACAAAAATTAGTTCTAAGTATTACAAAAACCTAGGATCCAGAAGATCCAATATAATCGAAAGTAAATTGCTCATATTGATGCATATCTAGCCATGTTTGTCCAAAAAGTAATTGAGTTACGGTCTTTATTAAAGAAAGACCATAGAAATTGATTACAAAGAGGAAAATCATGAAGAATAATCTTCACTGGAATTATGCACAGAAGGCATGGTCTCAGTCAAGGCATTAGTTGAGGAGATGGAGGGGCACAAGGCAGGAATGAGTAGAAGCTCTCATATTCGGTTGGTTCATGTTCTAGGAATATTACATATTCGAGACAAATTGGATTAAAACTTCTCTTTCAAAACTTATACTAAAATTTACTCTCCAGGAATACATAAAGGAAATAATCTTAAATATGGTGTGTCTACTTGAATCAACTGAATTGCAAAAAATGCTGTTATTTCTTTCTTTCCAGATACTCCAAATTACTACCGGAATGAGCACATTCCATCCAGAATCAGATAAAGTAAAAATACATTGGGACTTATATCGGAAGAGATCTTTAGTATAATAAAACACTGGATACATAGGATAATTAATGAAAAATTTCCAAATTGTAGCTGCAAAAGCGCAGTGAATGAATAAATGTGATACAGTTTCACAGTAGCTATTGCACATAATGCAAAATTCTTGGTCGGTCCAACCTTTTTTCCTCAAATTATCTTTAGTTAGTAACTTATTAAATACTGTTAATCAAGTGAAGAGTTTAACCTTCCAAATGGGTTTGTACAAATGGAATCTCAGTCTACCATCATTAATAACATTATAACATGATTTAATTGAGAATGTGAATTTATGATCAGGTTGCCAATGGATTTTATCTTTTTCCAAGTGAAGCTGAAACTCAGATAACATGTCTGCCAACTGATCTGCTTGGGACTGAATAACATGTAAGTTAATTTGTTGCACAGGGCTACCAAGGCATCAAATAAACCTTGGAAATTACTCCCAAATAGATGAAGCGCCCTTTTAACAGATACCTTTTTGTGTTTTGCTATTCTATAAAACTCAGGAAATTTATTTTTTAGAGGGATGTCATTTATCCAATTATTTTCCCAAACGATGGTGTCTTCACCATTTCCTACTTCAATTGAGGTGAAACAATTAAGGATGTAGAAGCAATTCTTAAACTCTTGCCAAATTGGAGAGTATTTCCTATGTGATAAATTAAGCAAGGCCCCCAGCCTAGATCTAGAACAATATTTAACTTTTAATAATGTTGGCCATTTCGGATTAGGTGCACAAGTCTAGAATTTCCATAAAAGTTTACATTTAAGGGCCATACTAAAATTCCTAAGATTAATAAGGTCCCAGTCCTTTTGTTCTTTAGACTTACATAAGGTGTCCCATTTTACCAAATGATAACCCTTTTTGTTAGGTGATGCAGATTGTCAGAGGAATCTACATCTAAGCCGATTAATTTCCTTTTCCACCCTTAAGGGTAGGTGTAGTATCGAAAGGTAGTAGGTAGGTATTGCTGTTAAAACACTGTTTACTAGGGTTAATCTTCCCGTTAGAGAAAAGAATTTTGCCTTTCATGTTATAACAACTCATTAGAGATATTTTCAATGACAGGTGTCCAGTCTTTATATGATGCCTTTCTATGATGTAGGGGAAGATCTAGGTAAGTAATTGACAAAATTCTAGTTTGGCATACCAGAATATCACACCCATGCTCCACCATTGCCTCAAAGACACTCACACCAGTCAAAGAGGACTTTTGGAAATTTATCCTAAGTCCAGAACAAGTCTGGAAGCAACAAAGGATTCTCTTAATGTTTACCAAGTTATTTGCTCCTGAGGAGAGAAAGAGGATTGTATTATCAGCGTATTGTATATTAATCACATGTGGTCCCTCATTTGGGAGTTGGATCCCTGTAATAATCTTTTTGCTTGCTGCTAGTGACAGCATCCTATTTAGAATGTGGGAGACAACAATGAATAATAGGGGTGACAGAGGGTCCCCTTGCCTAAGCCCATTGGATGTACCAAAGAATCCCGTAGGGGATCTATTTGCTAAGATGGAGAACTTAGCAGTTGAGATACACATAGAGATCTAGGAAATCCATTTGTCCCCATAACCAAGCCCCTTGAGAGAATTCAATAAAAACTCCCAATTGACATTGTCAAATGTTTTTTCAAAATCTAATTTTAGAATAAAATCAGGGACATTTGTAGTCTTCATATATTTCAAAGTTTCTTGCGCAACCAAAAAACAATCACTAATGTATCTCCCAGAGAGGAAAGCACATTGGGAATCATCAATAATGTCAATTAGAGGAAGAGAGAACCTAGTGGCCAAACATTTAGTAATAATTTTATAAGTACTATTAAGTAAGCTAATTGGCCTATAATCTTTAACACATTCAACACCTTCTTTCTTAGGAATTAGAGTAATAAATGTTTGATTTATTGGCTTGAGGAAATCTGGGTTTGAAGCAAGGTGTAGTTTTTGGAAAATTGCTAATAAGTCACGATACAGAAATTTCGAGAACTCTTGAAAAAACAGTAAGGGGAATCCATCAGGGCCAGGGGACTTTTCTCCAAGAAGATCAAAAATACTTTTTTTAATTTTTGTTAAAGTAAATTCTTTCTCTAGCAAATCTGGGTTGGTGATCTTCTTTGGTAACAAAGAGTCCCAGTTCATAGATACCCTTGCCCTAGAGCTCTTGTTAAATTGCTGAGTAAAGTAATTTTCAAGCTCAAGGCAGATTAAAGAAGGGGAAGTCAGTAGATTGCCATTGACCTTAAGGGAGTAAATAGAATTAATTCTTTTACGATACTTAAATATATTGTGAAAAAAAGTAGTGTTCAAATCCCCCTCCTTTAACCATTGAACTTTAGATTTTTGTCTCTAATATGTTTCTTATTCTAAAAGGAGGGTATTGTGTTCCAACATGAGATTTTTTTTAATGCTTAAAGTAGCATTATTAAGAATTTGAGTTTCAGCCATACGATCAATCCTCATGATATGAGATTCTATGCATTCTAATCTTTTTCTTCTCTCCTCTCTCTTAGGTATGACTCAGTTCTTGATCTACATCTTTAGATTTTTAAGTTTGAAAGCAAAATTAGCTAGGGGAGAGTCTGGTTTAAGAGTTATGCCTGAGTTTGTCCAACAGTTAGTGACAAAATTATGACATCCCTTTAAGCTAAGCCAAGACTTGTAGAATTTAAAAGGGGTTGGCCCCCAATCCCTTGGTTTGGTGTCAATTAGGATTGGGGTATGATCTAAGACAACCCTAGCCCTACCAAAACACATAGAATCAGTATTTAAATTTACCCATCCAAGAGAGATAAGAAATCTATCCAACTTAACCATAGTTGGAGGGGTTTGGAAGTTTGACCAGGTATACTGGCAGTTGTTGGGAGAGAGGTCCATTAATAGATTGTGGTCTATAAAAATGTTGAACTTTGTCATGGTAGGAGTTATACCAGAGTTTGATGAGTGTTCAAAGGAATATCTGGTGATGTTGAAGTCCCCCCCAATCACCCAATTAGTATTAACTATTTTACTCAAATTTTCTAATTCTATTAAAAAATCAACTTTAAATCTGGATTCACAGGATTCATATACCCCAGTAAGCCACCATTCCAACCCATCCTTACAGTTTTTAAATCTAATTGAAAGACTATAAGAGGCTAGATAAGTGGACAATATATTGCAAATTCTCTCATTCCAACCAATTAAAATACCACCAGAAGCCCCATGAGAGGGCAAGTGAGTCCAATTGCTTATTCTCCCTCCTCCCAAAATACTAAGAAAGGAGGGACTATAAATTTTTTTTTTTGTTTCACTGATAATAATTATATCACAATTATTCATTCTTATAAAGTTTCTTACCATCCTTTTTTTCCTACTACTTCCAAGTCCCCTAATGTTCCATGCAGCAACGATCATGTGGAGTCATGGGACTAACGAAGAGAAGCAAAGTTCTCTTCAATGTTTTGTAAAATATCTAGATTAATAGGAGCTAGACCTTGATCTTCTCGTGCCAAATTAAGAAATTCTTTGGTATCATCTAAATTATGTAAATTAATACCAATGTCATTGCAGAAAGTCCTGAATTGATCATAAGATTCCAAGTTTAGTACCTCATTGGCTATGTCATTATTAGAAGATTCCTTTATTACTAGTAGGTATATGCGTAGAAAAATTATTTGTGCCTGAGAGAATATTTGACTCATCTAAATGCTTAGGATAAGGAGTAGAAGTACTTGGAGCATGTATAGGGGTAGTTGGCTGAGAGGAGGGCTTATCCCTAGTGCTAGAGCCCAAATCATCCTACTCTAAGCAGTCAAAAACCGTCAAGACCTCCTTAAATTTTGTCAAAGAAATGTTCCTTACCCGTATTTATTCTTTCACAAACTTTGTAGCTTCAGACAATCCTAAATTGTCTGTTGTATGAATTTCAGTGGCAGAGATAGGAGCAAAAGGGCCCCCAGAAGAACCCTAATTTTCACGAAGCCTAGGAACTTAAATCAATCTAGGGAGGTATCAACTTCTAGAATATCAGCGAATTCAGAAATCATGTGGGAGAAAAGGTCAATATTCAAGAAGTGATGAGGTATACCCTCCAATCTGATTCAGACACCATCTTCTTTCAGAGTGAAGACCGCATTGGAACTAATCGACCATGGGACATAAGACGTTGATAGCTTTTGTAAAGTGGACCCATAAAGGTTAAGTGCCTTATTCCGGGAAGAGGTAGAAGCAAATTTTATCAAAAACTTACCAGGGGGAAAATCTAGGACATCTTTGAAAATAGAGGTAGGCCAGTTCGTACAACGGTGTTCCTCCAAGGTGTACTTTGATAAGTGTGGGGTGTGGGAGGTAACTATCGCACAGTAAGATAGATAGTGAAGTTGATCATAGACAGTTGTAGAAAGGGGAAGGGTGTTTGGGGCGTGAGGGGAGAGCCCAACCATCTTCACAGTAGCAAAGACGGGCTTAGCTTCTTGTAGGAATTTGCAGATGGCTACTGAGTGAGTGAGAGATGAACATTTAAAACAAGAACCCTTATACTTACAAAATCTTTTAACATGGCCACGGAGACCATAAGTAAAACATCTTCCATGTTTTCTACAAAAACTTACTAGTGGCGATGTATTCTTTCTTCGGGAGATCACTTCCTAGTGATCAAGAGAATCTGCAATAGCAGAGGAGGGTTCCTTAGTAATCACAGAAACTATATTCGTCAAAGATCTAGATGAATATCGAGGCTCTGGAGAGTTTCTAGAAGAAGAAGCAAGGGGAGAGAAGCGGGAACCAGGAGCCATAGAAGTTGAACCGCCAATATAAGAGTTACGTGGTAAAGAAGTAATACAAGACAGAGACGAAGACCCCTTTTCAGACAAAATCCCGTTGTCAGAGATATGGGAGGCGTCCGAAGAAGAAAACGAAGCGTTTCTGTTAGACATCAACTCCTGCATTAATGTAGTTCGGCGAACCGGAGGTGAGTCCACACGGATCGACTCGGAATCCAGCTCAATACATGAATCAGGGTAGTAATTATAAACGTTATTAAAACCCCCCGGTGTTGATTATTCTTTAAGTACCAATTGGGGTAATTAATCAAGTTATAAGATAATGGATTAGGTGGGAAAAAGGAGGAAAAATTCCGCACAGTTAACGAAACATCAATACTTGAATCAGACAGGCATTTATGCTCTCGGGGGCCGCCCCTAGTCAAATCATCTTCTCCGGTGTACTGCTGACTTCCGACCAGTGAGGGTAAAACCCTAGATGAGACATCGAGAAAAAAGAAGGCATCTGCATGGGACAGAGGTCATTCTTCCGATACATGTATTTGATCTACAATCAAATTAGATCGTCGGGTGGAAATATCATAAACCTTTTCTGCCCTACCACAACTAGAGCGAAAGGGGATCGACAAAAATATCCCATTCTCAGAACATCGTAGCTCAGAATAATTCTTAACCACCGAGCAAATAATATCTTGACAAAAACTGTAATACATACTACTCTTGAAGATGCAAAGAGTAAGATTACCAAAGCTAAAAAGCGATAAAAAATCGATTTTAATAGCAAGATCAACATACAGATCCAGGCATGTGTTAGAAAAATAGTGCCCCTCAACTCTCCAAGAGTGACGAAGTTCCCCGAAGTAGATCGTGGAAAATGAAAGCCTCTCCCAAAAGAGAGGGCACACCAATGATCTACCAGCAAGCAGATTGGAGATTTCCACAGGGCAAGTCTCCGAAACAGGGACCAGAGAGGGGGAGAGGACGAAAGATATAGTAAAAGAGCATACCTGCCGTTCTTCTACCTTAATGGAAGAGGAGCGACATCGACGAGTTGTCAAGATAGAAGGGGATGTAGTCTCCAGTGCTTCTACCTTCTCATCCTCCTCCAGAAGCCGATTTTTGAAAGCTATCCAGTTGAATCTAGAGGCGGTGTGAGCCAACGAGCGGACAGAGCGTTGGCGACGACCCATCCGGTTTTTTTCCTAACTTAAGGCTTTTATAATTGAATATTACAATACCTTGATTTTGCACATTACTCAACATGCCGAGACATGCGTGATTTGTTCGTTGCACATGGTATTTGCGTAGGTATTGTTCGCATATGGTTGGGGTCTCCTCAGTGAGGGCATTTTTGGAGTCTTATCTATATTGAACGTGTTCTAGTAGTCGCACGTTTTGGTCGTGCATCGTCCTTGTGTCTGAGAATTCCAGGATTATCAACATGAGAGAGAGGCGTTAAATATAATCAATCAATCATACACTCATTATCACTAATTTGTTTTATTCTACTTGCTAACACATTATAGGTATTTCTTATATATTTTTTCTATTGCACGTAATCTAACATGAGTTCGCACGTTCTGGTCGTGCACCGTCATGATATAGTGGTTAACATTCTCGTCAACAAGTCTTTCCTCTCAGAATCTCTGTTATGGCGAATAACCATCGAAAACCCTACGGCCGCCGCTCCTCCAAAAGCCTCCCCCAAAACCTCCACTCGCGCGAGCTACTCAGGAAAGCCACCGATTTCGACTGGGCGGTGTTCAAAGCCAATCTCGAGGAGGAAGATCTGTCTCCGATCTCGCTGCTTGTCAAGGAACATCGTCGATCGGTAAAATCTAGACCTTCTCGTGCTTTGACGGCCTTTGATCAGGGGCGTCGGGTGAGGAAAGACCTCTCTTCCTCCTTAGATCTGGGGTCTGACTCCAGTCATCTGAGAAACTTTTGCCCTTCTCTTCCCTGTTCTCTAAGGGATAGATCCATCTCGGACGGCCTCCGTTCGTCCGGATCTGGTTTTTTGACTGTTAAATATGGGGTTGTTTCATTTTTGAGATTTTATTCTGGGCATATTGTTGATATTATTGTTGATTGTTTATGCTTTAGCAAGATTTTATCTCCGAACTGGTTTTGGTCTCTTTTTCTTTAAGTTCGGATTTTATTTCTGCTTATGGTTTGGTGATTTATGAATATATTTCTTCCTCCGTTGCTGGAGAATCTATTTTATCTATTCTTGATCAGACGCTGACAGCACCTAGGTTTGTTTCCGGGGATGTTTCTCGCTCCCACGGTGTTGTTCGATCGGAACCCTCATTTCCTGTTAGTTTCGACCCCCTTTCCTCCTCTGCTGTTTCGGTGAAATTTTTCCCGCCGGTGGGTCGTCGGAGCAAGTCTGTTCATTTCTGTCTGAACGAGACTGAAAAGTCAGGTCTCTCTGACTTGTCAGTCGGTCCTGCAGTTTCGAGCTCTGTGTAGGGCTATTTTCGGTATCTTCCCCCTAATTTAATTGAGGTCATTAATTTAAATCAGCTTAATAAACAGGGGATTAATGGTAATACCTGCATTAACTCCGTTAATAATTCTAATGTCTCTGTTCCCGCTGATTTGGTGGGGCCCCTTCTCTCTGCGTGACAAGCGACGTGCCTGTCATGCCAGTTACATGCTCTCCTTCTGTCTTTTCTGGTTTTAATGTTGAGGTGGCCTCGCCGTTTAATACCACGCCGTTTCGGGTGTCAGAAATCTCTACAGCAAAGATTTTCCCTGACCAAAGTTACTCTGCGATTGGAAAATATTGTCGTGGCTCGCGCTTTGCCGCTTTACTTTCTCCTTCTCTTCTTGAGAGAACACATAGAAGCACCGTTGCTTCAGAACACTCTGTTGATCTCCCAGAGTGGACGTTGGTGGAGAAGAAGAGAAAAGCCTCCTCTCCTCTGGTATGCTTCTGTCGCGAGAATGGCCGTTGTTTTAAATGTGGTTTGCGCGCTCATATTAAAAATAAATGCAAATTCTCTGGTTCATGTTATAAATGTAAGTCCCCTACTCATTCAGTGGCGATTTGTAATTTTTTTCAGGAACTCAGTCTTCCTCCCCCTCCTATGGCTGGATTTTCTCCTCAAAATCCTACTGTAATACCCCCTTCAGTTGCTACCTGTGATCTTACGTTACACTACTCATGTTGTGCTATTGTCACTGATCATTCTTCCCATCTAACTAGGGATACCCTTTCGCAGCACATCTTAAATAACTGGCCCATTCAAGTTAAGATAGAGATTAGTGATTTTTCTCTTGGGAAGTTCTTACTGAAATTTTCTTCTGTTAAACTTAAAAATGAAACCCTTAGTAGTTTTGGATCCTCCCTCCAGTCACTTTCTGCTTCCTTTATTCACTGGACGCCAAGTTCTAATGCGGTTCTCTCCTTGACGGAGGAGGGGATCTGGATCCGGATGGAAGGGATCCCACACCATTTTTGGTGTATAGAGGTCTTTCATAGAATGCTTTCAGACTTTGCAGAACTGCTGGAAGTTGACCTTTCAATAGATAGGGTGAAATACTTGGGTTTTGCTAGGGTTAGGATCAAAATACTCCCCGGTAAGGATATCCCTGACATTAGGTTCTTTGCTTATGGGAAAACTGTATACCCTATAAAATTCAGACATAGCTAGGACATTTGTTCTTCTGGGGGGGGGGGGGGGGGGGGGGGGGGGGGGGGGGGGGGGGGGGGGGGGGGGGGGGGGGGGGGGGGGGGGGGGGGGGGGGGGG
>JAMKQA010043192.1:0-25748 GCA_024699735.1 Posidonia australis
TAGATCAAAATGAACAAACTCAAGATAGAATTGAACCGGTAGAGCCTATTAGCAACAAAAGAATAAGGACTCAACCTGCTTGGATGAATGATTATCACATGTATTCTTGTGAGTCTTCATGCTTAATAGCGAATATAGAGGAAAATCACATGGAACCCATGAAATACAAAGATACTATTGAATCAAAGGAAAAAGATTTATGGCTTGAGGCTATGAATGATGAAATTGATTCAATGGAAAAGAACAATGTATGAGAATTATGTGATTTACCTAATGACAGAAAGGCCATAGAATGCAAGTGGATATTTAGGAAAATGCTAAAGGTTGATGGTTCTATTGATAAATATAAGGCCCAATTAGTTGCTAAAGGTTATACACAAAAACCGAGAATTAATTATCAAGAAACATACTCTCCAGTAGCTAAGTTCGCATCTATAAGGATTATATTGACTATCGTTGCACATTTAGATTTGGAATTACATTAAAAGGATGTAAAGACTGCATTTCTAAATGATGATTTACAGGAAGAAATTTACATATCACAGCCTGAGGGGTATTAGGTAAAAGGACATGAGGACAAAGTGTGGAAATTAAATAAGTCAATATATGGTTTGAAACAAGCTTCTAGACAATGGTATCATAAATTTCATGATGTAATTGTCGAAATGAGATTTGTTTCAAACAGATTAGACTATTATGTATATGTCAAGAAAAGTGGGAGCAAGTTTATTATATTATCCTTGTATGTGGATGATATTTTACTTGCTGAAAATGATACTGACATGTTGAACAACACAAAAGAAGAACTTAGCAAAATGTTTGAGATGAAGGACATGGGAGAAGCATCTTATGTTCTTGGAATACAGATACTTAGAGATCAGGGATCTGGAATACTGAGTATAAATCAGGAAAGATACCTACGTACAGTGCTGAAAATGTTTGGAATGAAAAATTATTCCTCAACCCCTACACCATATGTTTTTGGGAAAAAATTAAGTAAGGACCAATGTCCTAGAAAGGGGAAAGAACCTTTAAGAGCACCTTATGCCCAAGTGGCTGGAAGTTTAATGTACGCTATGTTGTGTACATGACCAGACTTGGCATATGCTGTAAGTGTTGTCAGTAGGTATCAAAGTAATCCCGGAACAAAACATTGGGAAGTTGTAAAAAGGATAATGAAATATGTGAAAGGAACTCCGCATCATAAGTTGACTTTTCAAGCGGATGAGCTTGAATTGCTTGGTTATACAGATGCTGATCTGGGTGGTGACAAAGATGACGGAAATTCCACTTCGGGACATGTATTCATCTTTGGAGGTGCAGCTGTATCTTGGGGAAGTAAAAAGCAAGGACGTGTCGTAGTGAAATACACACAGGAAGCTGAATATGTGGCCTGTAGTGCAGCTGCATCACACGCTGTTTGGATCAGGAGATTTATAAATGATTTAAATCTTAACTTGATAAATGATCCAATAGAAATGTATTGTGATAACCAAGCGGTAATAAGTTTGGTACATAGTGGTACAAATACAACAAGAGGACAACATATTAATATACATTATCACTGTATTCGTGATATTATGAAGAGTGGGGAAATAAAACAGAGTTACATACCCACATCAGATATGATTGCTGATCTTATTACAAAGGGAATTACAGTAGAAAAATTCATTAAGTTTGTGAACTTCATGGGATTAAGGAACATTTCCATAGATAATGGAAATGAAGAACATTCTCATGAATAGTGAGAATGACAAATTGAATTGATACACTTCACGAATAGTGAAAGTGGAAGTAAAGGACATTCTCATGAATAGTGGGAGTGGAAATATACACTTCATAAATAGTAGAAGTGGAACATTTACATCTCCTTACATGGAACTTATATGTGGTCTTCATCACTAAGTGGGAGATGTTGACTGGTGGTCATGAAGACCACCGTCCGTTACAATCAAAGGAGAAGAGAAAACGGTCGTGGTTTAATGAAAATGATTCGTCAGAGTAATTGGCTGGCGTAAATTACGGAGCTGTTATAGGAGACGGAGGGAGGTAGAGACGTTGAGGCTCCACTATAAATTGATAGGAAAACAAAAGAAGAAATCATTGAGCAATAGCATACCTTGCTTCCTGGTCTTTTCTCCATCTCACCAGAGCTCCCATCCGACGACCTTCAAAATCCACGGTCCCATTCCATGATTAACCCTTAATGGTGTGGATATCATAGCAGCACATCAACAAAAGAGAGCACATATTGTTGAAAAGAAACTTTCATGAAGCATATGAACAAACATTCAACACATAAGTAAAGGAGATAAAGTAACTGTTGCTTTGAAGTTGGCAATTGCACATCACTATATAGCCTTTAAACATTTATATAGCACATTTTGTCGATTCTCCATTTATCTTTGAGCTCCCTTTATTACTTGATTTCATTGTAGTATATTTTAGTTTGTTACGTAGATATGGTGTAGAATAAGCTTTGATCAATAACTAACTTAAAATCACATAAAGCACAACTTGCACATTGCAAATATTGATCTACTAACTAATAAGACTTCATCGAAGATGAAGAAAGTTCTTCATTACCATATGTCATCCTTCATACTCTTTTTTTTTAACATATTATGTCATTAAGGAAGAGAACTAATGATGAATCTAACCCAAACTTCCACAATCGAATAGATTATGATAACAAATATCCACATCCATATGGGCTAATTGAAAGTTGAAACTTAATGGTTGCAGAATCTTTATTTATAGGATTTAAAATCTGAAGGAAAATTGTGACTAAGCAAGAATTTTTGACATTTTAATGATGACTAATGATAAGGAAGAAAAGACAAGGAAAGAAAGTTTGGTGTGTATTCTGATGTAGTTACCAGAAAAAGAATACTATAGATGTATTCCTTTTTATCTAAAGATGTTGTTGGAAAATGACACAGAGTTTAATTTATAAACAAAGGAAACAATTCACCTAAAATTTATAAAAAAATGAAACATGATTATATTGTAAAAAGAGATCACGTATTGCACCATCAAAGTAAAAGCTAGACTTGAGCAAGGTTTGAAACAATGATAAAAACACTTCACATCTTGTGGAATACTTTTTACATTTTTCATATACTAGTTTTTTAGCTTCCTCCATAAGCTTCTCAAATCTTTCAGCATACTTATCTCGTTCGTGCTGACACGGATCGAATGTATCATTTATCATTCCAGCCATATCATCTGTTGATTCAGTAACGGTAGTGTTATCTTTGTCCTGCCTGTACCTTCTTCGAAATTTTTCATGAAAACTCCATTCAATGTTACTCGAAAAAAAAAACTCTTGCAAATTGTATAGTTTGGTATTGTTCCATTCCTCAAAGAACTTAATCTCACACTTTCTACAAAGGCATTTAACCTTTGACTCTTTATCTTAGATGTTTCTGAATGTATATTCAAGAAAGCAATCTAATCCAATAAAGAATAAACTATTAACTCGTTCATGTCGGGTTTTGTACATGTACATCCAACTTCGATTTTAAAGGAAATCAAAATCTATTTTTCTATTATTTAATATTCAAAATGAATCCATGTTATTGATAAAACGAATAAATATAATTAACTATTAAATTTATTTGTCGTCTAAATCAAAAAGTTTGCTACAATGAAACGGAATAGTAAATATGCAAGTTAATTTCCAATGGATTTTGTGAAATATAAGCAACTAATTTGTAACAAATATCACAAATGAATTTCATATGTATAAAAAATAAATTTTCTGAAATAATATATGTTTTCTGAAATTTCTCTGCGTGTAAATATTTTCATAAGAAATCAATACATTGTCAAGATGTGATTTAATAGATGTACCTTTAGTCGTACAAAATATAAACAGTCATCGTGGTCGGTTCATAAAGACACTGGTTATGTAATGAGATTCTAACTTTTGACTGTTGTTAAGTCAAAACCCACCTGATAGAGCTACCATCAATGATTCCGTCAAGAAAACCAACAGACAGTTGAAGAAGACTATACCCATGATGTTAGTGCTGAAACCTGATTATCTGGTTAACCTTGCCTATTAGTTTTCATGCTGATGTTTGATTCTCCAAACAACATGTCTACTATGGAGGAAAGCTTTGAGTACCTTGATGCACCTGTGGAAAGGATTGCTGGGGCTGATGTACACGGCAAATCTCGAGAGAATGGCTCTACCAAAGTTGGTGATTTACCTAATACACAATCCCGGGCGAATGGCTCTACCACATTTGGATATGGTAAATGGTGATTTAAAGCTTCTTAAAGATGATTTCTTGCCAATCTGTGATGTGGTGCAGATCGATGACATTGCTTGTGCGGCTAAAAGGGCATGCTACAGGGCTGTTCTCATGGAAGCAGTAGTATAGTTTCAAGGAATACAATTTTCCATCCATGTTCCTTACCTCATTAGCCTAGTCACCAGGGCCTAAAGGCCTGAAGCCGAAAGCCAATATCCAGTGTGTGCCATTTTTATTTCGTTTCATAAATGATCTCTCAGTAATAAATCTGCATAACATCAAAAATTTTGCCTGTTCAGATACATGTAGGTTGAGAATTTTAATGATATACGTGTGATACATTGTAAACAGATAGCAAAAGAGTGTGATGCATGTCTGTATATACTATGAAATGGAAATAGAATCGATAGTTTTGACATGTATGAAATGGAAGTAGAATTGATGATTTTGACATGTCTACTACAAGGTAAAGCAATTATCTTTAAGTAGAAGATTAACTCTTGTGAACTCTGTACTTTCAACTATCCCTATCTATTATCTCTCTATGCTTCACCTACCATCAAAGGTAGAGAAAGCAATTGACAAATTGAGGTGTAGATTTCTCTAGAAATCCTACTCTTCTTCCTCTTCCACTTGCCATCTGGTTAAGTGGGCAACATTATACAGATCAAGAACTCAAAAAGGATGAGGTATCGTTAACATTAAAATTTTTAATGTGGCATTAAAATCTAAACTGCTATGACAGTTACTCTCTAGTTCCTATTCTCTAAAGTGGAAAGAAATTTTAAAAGCTAGATATTTATCTAGATATTGGCTAGGGGCACTCCTAAATGCCTCCATTAGTCGATCTTCTCCAATTTGGCAGGAATTAAAAGGCTGTTTTAACATAGTCAACAACTTCACCACTTTTCAAGTCAAAAATGGAAGTAACACTATTTTTTGGGAAAATAGATGGTATGGTGGGGAAAAACTTAAATATATTTTCCCGGATCTTTTTAAACTGGTTAAATTTAAAAAGACTTCAATTGAAAAAACAATTGAAATATTTAGAATAGGTTTTGAAAAACTATTTACTGGTTCTACATCATATGACAACATTGTTAATATTCAAAACAGGTTTTGAAAAACTATTTACTGGTCCTACATTATATGACAACATTGTTAATATTCAAAACCAGGCTGATAGTCTTTCAGATATTCTATACAACTTGATGTTATATCCTATGGATGACATCTTGGAGTGGATTCCCTCCAAAAACTGTTGCACTGTCAACTCCTGTTATAATGTAATTAATGATGATGGTCTTAGATTTCAATTTTATGATCATATCTGGCACAACTGGGTCCTTCTTAAAGTAAAACTATTTTCTTGGTTGGTTTTATTCAATAAGTTTTTGACTAAAGACAATCTTTGCAAAAGGGGTTGGAATGGTTCTGAAACATGCATCTTTTGCAGTGGTTTTGAGGAAACAACCAATCATTTACTAATTCATTGTTCTTTTGCTAGCACTATATGGAATGCTTTTATTCAGGATCATTTATATCCTATAATATTCTCTATTGTTGACCTATTCACTTTCTTACCTATCCTGAAATCTGAAATTTCTTTTAAAGGCTGTTACACATTGATACAACTTATTTTGTGGTTTATATGGAAGGAACAGAATAATAGAATTTTCAGGGGAAAGAGCAAAACTCCTTATATGATTATTAATGAAATCTTATCCATTTGTCAATGCTGGATTGATACTCTGGGTTCAGGTTTTGAGAAAGAAGAGACTCTCCGTGCAATTTCATCTTTACAACAGGAAATGGCAATGGAGCACGCACCTTTAACTATTCCAATGGATTCCAATCAACCCTCCCAGATAGCTGCGGATGATGTTCCTTCTTATGATTAATGTTTTGTTAATCGAACTTTACTGTTTTGATCCATTTGAATACTTTGTTATTGCTTGATGATTGACTATTTTTTTGGGCTTGATTGTAGTTGAATTCCCATGATTGAATAATAGATTACCGTTTATAAAAAAAAAACAAATACGGTTTAAAAACAGCTAATATCAGCTAAAACTGTTCTAGTATTTTGTGTAAAAAAAGGCTTAAAAGTAAAGAGTAGGAAACGTGAAGCAGGTATAGAAGCTTGTCAGAAATAAAAGTACAAAACCTGGGGCATACCATAAAGATTCAAACTCGAGACCTCACAAGTTCAATACTACTGTGAAGTAATAAAAAAAAGTTTGTATTTCAGAACATTTAAGTAAAATTTGAAACGACAAAAATACCAATTTAATTTTTATCACTAGCTAGACGGCAAATGTGCAACAACCAAACAATACTTGACTTTCTTGTACATAAACATGATAAATTTCAGCCTTTAGTATTACTCTTCAAAATAGGAATTTATATGTACGACCACATCAGCACATGGCTGAAGTGGTTGCGTTGTCGGGTTTCCCTCCTACTACTTAAGGGTGAGAATGTATGAATTCTGAGGTTATTGTCTAAATAAAAAACTAGTAACTATTCTTAAAAAATGTCCAAAAAATTACTACTCCTGAAAAAACTAATACTAACCTTTCAGAAGAGAAGAAAAGGACAGATAACTGGATACCTGGAAAATATCCAAGGCCCAGTCTGTATGGGGTCCAAAACTCGGAAGCACTTGGAAGCCTATCAATTTCCATTATCACAACCTTACCTCAAAAGCTAGAGCATCCAATTCTAAGCTAGAAGAGAGGAATACCGAGAAGAGAAGAGCTGATAGCATATATGGCAGTGGAGGAGAGGAGGTGAGTGTGGACCAGCACTGGGCAAACAGCAGAACCCAACATAGCTGGGGATTTCTGCTGCCATGTGTTCAGTTGGGTTCCATTCATTTCCGGCTATCACCACCACTTCTTCTTCTTCTTCTTCTTCAGCAACTACCTCTCAATGGAACCCCTACACACCCATCAAGAGCTTCTTCCCTTCCACAGGACCCAAAGTGACCCAACTCGCGAAGAACCCAATTCAAAGATGGAGCAGAAGCGCTGGGCCATACCGGGGCCAAGGTTTGTCTGGTGAGACTTCTTTTCCCCGTGCATTTTTGGGTTTTCATTCCTGTCCCTCAAAGTGGATTGCTCGAATATTGCCTTTGCTTTTGGACAACAGATGGAAAGAAAAATTGGAATTTTATCCCTGGCAAATAGCAATCTCTAAACAAACATGGGTGTGTCAAAAAATTTTGGATAGGGAAGATTAGTAGTGGTATGGTTTCCATTTTTTTCGATTATTAGTTTGGAATCAGCTTGAGAAACTGCTGAAAATTCAATATTTAAGAACGATGACTGAAAGAGTAGGGGAAAAAATGGTGAATGCTTTCTACACTCTTGATTTGAACAAGTTTTTCACGCTGGGTGACATTGTGTACTAGTTGTTTGGTAATGCAAAGGATGATTATACATGTGTATTTTTAAATTTTCGTGTTAAATCTTAGTTAAATGTATTTTTCTGGTGGAAATAAACTTCTCATCACCTATAATGTTTACCTTTTGCTTTTATAATCAAGGGGCTCGAATGTCTGCTGTCGACCTCTTACCCTCTATGGCTTTGATGGTATTGGCATCTTTTTCAGCTAAAGAACAAATGCACTTCTATCAATTTCACTCATGTTATGCGTCATGTGTTCTTCAAGCAATTCCATTTTTCTCATCGACTTTGTTTGATGCCAGAGGAAAGCAGTAGAGATATCTGATGCAATGAAAGGGACATCCATATTTCTTGTTGGTACATATTTAACATATTTAGAAAGTTGTTACACATCCCCCTTTTGTAAGCTAATATTGTTACAGGAATAAACTGCACGATGAAAACAAACCTTGCAAGGGTTCTAGCTGAAGCATTAAGATACTACTATTTTGACAGGTTTGATCTGTGAAAAAAGATACATGTTTCTGGGGTAGTTCTAATCGAAACTGGTCCAAGTCTACTGCTTTACTCCTTTTTTTCATGTGAATAGTGATAGTCTGGTGGTGGAAGCAGCTGGCGGTGAGTTGGATGCTGAAACTTTCCCAAAGACTGATGAAAGTGGATTCCGTGATTCTGAGGTGGCTAAAAGATGTTGTAATAGTTTATGTTGTTATTTCTTGGATAAGAGAATGCAATGTGTCATATAACAATTTTTTTGGCAGACTGAAGTATTGAAGCAGTTGTCGTCTATGGGCCGATTGGTGGTTTGTGCTGGAGATGGTGCTGTTCAGAGTGTAACTAACCTGTAGGAAAATTATTTTCCTTACAGAGATCATTGCTTTGATATTTTAATTTCACCATTTCATTAAGAATTTTATTCTGTACTCAATCTATTGTGACTATTATTTTGAAGGGCATATCTGAGATATGGAATTTCGATTTGGATAGATGTTCCATTGGATGTGTTGGCAGACGAGGTGCTAAAGAAACGAACTCTCCAACTTGTTGCACAGAATACATCAAAAACAGTTTCTTATCTTGAGGTGAAGATTCTTCTCCAATATGATATTCCAAATCAGTTAATTGCTTTGATTGTTGTGTGTATATTTCTGCAATTCTGTAGTACACCATCAAAATTTCTATTTCTTCAGTTCTGTTTACAGCAGTAAGGCTTTTGATTTCCTTGCAGAAATGAGCAAATAGCCAATTAGATTATTAACTGGTTATTTTTCTTAACTTTCTATAGCATGATCAACTTAGTGATGATTGTTATGTTGGTGAATTTTTGCTGTGGAACGGAAGAAGCTAAATTTAAGATGTGGATAGATGTTCTACTCAAGTCATGTTGAGAAACTCCTTTTTGAAGTAAAAAAGGGAAATTTCTCTATGTATGAAAATCCAAAGAATTATATAAATACTCACCAAAGTGAGTTAAAAAAGGAAAAAAATACATTACACCCCGAATACTGAAACCCAATCCTCTCTATCAATCTTAAAACAAATTATTCCCCAATCTAGTAAAAACTTCCAACAAGAATCAATAAGAACCGATAAAAAGCCAGGTTCTGAATTGAAAATCATTTTATTCCTGAAAAGCCAAATGCCCCAACAACAAGCATATGAAATGATCTTTATCATTTACCTTTTATTCTTGTTGTTAGCCTTAGTGAACTCCAATCTAAAGAAGTTCCACATTTCCTGAAGTGATCCAAAAGCCACGTTTAGCTGAAGTTGCGCTCCCACAACTACTCAGAAGTTAGATATGAATGGGCATGTGAAAAAAAGATGACTAATATCCTTCTATCTGACTCCACAAAATTGCAAGATACCTCGAAATGTGTCCATCTTCTTATCCAAGTTTTCAGGAGAATCCCTCCCCAAACAAATTTCCCACATAAAGAATCATACCTTAAGAGGTACCTTTATTGCCAAATCCAACTCTGAAAGGAGAAGACTGGAGTCCCTATGACACTAGAGCTCAACCGTTTATATCCCACTCTCATTGTATATCTAGAGGGAGTTCATCTGTAAAAGCCTATATTGAGTCCTTTTAAAGGCATTGTGGCATCCTTTAGCCTTTACATCATGAGCAAAAATTTGTCAAATTCTTCATTGATATGGTCTCTACGGAAGGAAGGATCCCAAGCTCCAATCCCTTCCTTTAAATAGACTGGTGCCACCGTCACATCCCAACTGCTTGCAAGTATGGCTAGTCTTGAAAACTCTTGAGCCAAAGAAAAATTGCCCATCCAAAGATCATTCCACAAGGATACACTAGTGCCAGCTCCAACTCTACAACCCAATGGTGGAAAAAAGGAAGTTGTTGTTTCTATCCTCTTCCAAGCTCTCTAGTATCCTCCAACTCAAGTCTTAGAATTAAGAACCCTTATAGCATGGCCCCACCATGAATAAGACGGCTCCTGAGTCCTGATGCAATTTGACCCACCATTTAAAAAGCAAGGAATAATTAAAAAATTCCAAATTCACTACTCCCAAACCTCCTTTCTTTTGGCATGCTAGCTTTCTCCCATCCAATCAAGTGGGCTCCTTTTTCAGTATTTCCGTTCCACAACCAATGTCTCTTGATTATGTACAAGTGATTTATTACACCTTTCATGACTAAAAACACTGACACATAAAAAGTTGGAATTGCTCCCAGTACACTTCTCAACAACACCAATATTCCTCCTTTGCTTATGGTTCTTTCTTTCCGTCGCTGTAACTTGCTCTCAATCTTATCAATTACAAAAGTCTAATTTGAGTTCTTTGGCTTCTTAAGAGAAAGTGGAAATATGAGATAAGACATTGGAAATGAGTCAACACGATGTCTATCTAGTAGCTTCCTCTGAGATGTTTATATTAATCACTGTGCTCGTGAAAAAAATAATTTTCAACCTAGAAATCATTTCAAAACTCTTTAAAAGAAATTTCCATCTTTGGAGCTCTTTCCGATCCTCCAAAAAAAAAGAAGTATCATTTGCAAATTGGAGACGAGATAGATTGAATCCATCCAATTTCCAACCTTTGATCAATTTGGTTCAATTGCTCTTTTGCACATGCGTGAGTGAACATTGACCACTAAATTGAATATCATAAGAGATAAAGGGTTGTTAACCAAGATTGATCTACGTCTTGATGAAATAGAATTTTTAATCCAATGAATCCATTTGTCTGGAAAACCATTTCACTCCAAGCATCACCACAAAAAATTTCAATCTACATTATCAAAAGCTTTTCGAAAATCTAGTTTGCATGGGTAACCAGAGTCTGCACACCTTTTTGACTCTTGCATGCTCTCTTGTGCCACTAAAAAACCATCGGCTAAGCATTTTCCTTTCAAGAAAGCAAATTATTCAATTGTCAAGAGTTTACCAATAAACATCTTCAATCTGTTGGTAGGTACTTTGGTAATTATTTTTCATAACATCATTCATAAGCCCAATAGGGTTGAAATCGCCCACCTCCTTTGTCCCCAAACACCTTTGGGATATGGAATATAAATGAAGACAACCTTATCCTTTCTCCCAAAAAAAGGCTATCATCTCCATGATATCTGCCTTCACTTTATCGCAAAAAGTTAGAAAGAGTACGATCGGGAAGCCATCAGGACCTGATGTTTTCTACCCATGCATCTCTGATATTGCATAATAAACTTCCTCATACGTGAATCTCACAAATAGTTCCTCCCTATCCTCATATGACAACCGTGGCAGAAGAGTGTCATGCTACGTAGGCTTTTAGTCATTATTTTTGGAGAAAACTGACTTGAAAAGGTTGGAGAAATTGTCTCCAATTTGTCTTCCTTCTACCCAATCTTCTCCAACGTTTATACAGCTAATTGTATTTACCCGTCACCTATGACTTGCACATCTGTGGAAATATGCTGTATTATTGTCCCCAAGTTGAAGTCATGTCTCTCTATATCTTTGCCTCCACTTAATCTCTTCCTTCTCCATGATCTCCTCCATTTGTGCTTTGATTGAGCGTCGATGTCTGAAGATGTCTTCCTCAAGTGGTCCATCTCCTTCGATTATGTCAATCTTCAATATCTCCGATTAAAGAGCATCCTTCAGTTGCCTTCTCTCTTCCTTGACATTCTTTCCCTATGATGCCAATTCTTGCCATACCTTTTGTAGTTTTGCTACCACTAGGAAAGTTGGTGAAGTCGTAGGAGTGACACTTTGCCAAGTTTCTTCCACTACTTTTTTGTAACTCTCGTCCTTCAACAATGAAGATTCAAATTGGAAGGGCCTATTGTTTACACTAAAATAAGAAAAAGAGTTCAACAAAGGTAAGTGATCCAAACATGGGTTGAGGGAGGCCTCACACTCTAATATTAGGAAAAATCCTCTCCAAGTCGTCGTTAATTAATACTCTATCAATCATAGATAGAGTAGGAGGATTCTGTATATTGCTCCAAATAAAACAATGATTCTCTAACATCGTATCAAGTAGTTCCGGTTCTTTAATAAGTGAAGAGAAGGTTCTCATCTCCTAAGTGAAAACACCTCCACCCGACGTCTTCATCAGATTTCTAATCATAATGTAGTCCACTATAATAATGCTTGGACTACTATCTAAGTTCAGATTGTGAAGTTCATCCATGAACACATCCCATCCTTGTACTCTGGATGGTCCATATACAGTTGAGAAGCTCCAAAGAAGACTAGAGTTTGTCATAGAGAAAACAACAGTCAATGAAAACCTTGCCACTGTTCTAGAAACTATTTTCATCTTCCAAGAGTCCCATAGAACTGCTATACACCCAGATGTTCCATTTGCTACTTTGACTTCAACCATATGAAGTAAGCCACCACCTACTTCTTTGATATCAACATCATTGAATAGACCCATTTTTATTTCTTGCAACAATGCAAGTTGTACTTTCTTCTTCCTTAACAACTCCGCTACCATTCTCTTTTTAGCCCTCCCATTGAGGCTATGAATATTCCAACACACACAATTCATTAAATCAACTGTTTGATTCCCTTGTTGTGATCAACCTTCTCAATTTTATTCCACACCCATTTAAACTTGATTGATTGACCATTCAAAAAAAACTTCGTAGCCTTCTCCAAGCTTCTCTATTTCCTCATCCTCCCATTTTCTCAAGAAATCCTCGACTGCATGCCCATACTGTTCAAGATGCAAGGGAGAATTTGATAAAGAATTGAGATCTTGTTCATCCCTAGAAGTCTCGAGAACCACAGAATCTGCCATCCATGTGTCTTCCTCCTGTACAAGAGCCTTTAATTTGTGTGTTCGCCAAGGTCAACAAAAGAAGGAGAATGAAGCTCCATCTTCGCTCTATCCTCTGCTGTTACTTCTATCCTTAAAAGAGTTAAAACCCTAGCTTGATCTTCTCCTCCCGAGGAAGGAAAGATTTCATTCAAGAGATTTCTGGTCACTCCACCTAAATTTGGAATTGAAAAATGGCAACCCCTCACATTTATCGCTTGTGCCCTTGATTCTAGAATTTGAATTTGAATTTTGAAAAATTTCCCTATCTGATTCTCCCGATGAAAGCTGAACCTCCTTCTCTAGCACCGGTGACATCCACTCACTTCCGTTGCTCGATCATTCCAACGCCCCCTGTTGGACTGGTCTCAAGCTTGTGCAACCAAATTTCTGCCGTATCAAATGACATAGAAACTTTCAAGTGACTATCAATCCACAATCGAATCTAATATACATTGCCATCAATCATCCTCCATAATATGCTAGGCAACAAGCTTCCATCCCACACTAAAACACGGCACCAAGCATTTTTCTTGTAACAACGTGTAGCGGTGGTGCCTTCCATGTTTATAAAAACCCCAACTTCAGCCAGGATCTGCTTGAAAACAAGAATTTCCCAAAAAGAAAGAGGAAGTCCCAAGATTCCAATCCCTAACACTTCCACCACAAATTCCACCTTTTTAGTTGGGGACTTCACCATGATATCCTTGCCTTTACAGTGTTTTACATCTGTCTCCTTTAAGCAGACAAGTTTGTGAAGATCTTCCTTCATCCTATCTTCAAGAAGCTCTGGCAATGCTCTCCTTGGATGCTGAAAACGTCTCCTCTGTTATGTCTCAAGGATGTGCATCTTGCTGCCCAATATCGTGTCGCTCTGCAGACCCTACATACTATTGGATCCCTGCATTGAGCAGCCATGTGACCCCATCCAAAGCATCTCAAGCACTGTACTCTCTCTCTCTCTCTCTTCCTCTGAAAGGAAGAAAACAATCTCCACTGCTTATTCCCCACCTTTCCTAAGCTCCCAGAATCGTGAACCACCTCTGCGATTGTGCAACCCATCCTCTCCCAAGCCAGCCGATGGACAAATCTTCCTTCTGCTTCTGTTGATCCTCCAAACTGTCCTGGACTGGACGGTGTCGCCTATCACTGCTATCTTTATGCCCATCATAGTTACCAGTGAAGCCCTCCTGCATCCATCCCCTTCCGATCCGTCTCCTCCATTGCCTATCACCCATAGCGGCCAATCCATGTTGAGAAACTTAATACAAGAAAAACATGTCAGGTTTTTGGATGAGAGAATGTGCCTTACTCTTGAAACTTTTTTATCAACAATCACAGGGGTGTATAGCAGATTTTTCGGCTTATGGTGTAAGTCACTGTACAACCCTTGGGACATGTCTCAAGAATGTTCTTTTCCATTCTAGACTTCACCTAGAATAAAAGAAAAGTCATTGCCAAGGTAAAACATCGTGTAGTTGTGGTTATATTGTGAGAAATATTGGATTATTAAGGGTGGATATACTGCACATATTTTGGTATTGGTTATGTTGTGTGAATCACTCAACTGAGAGACGAATTGAATTCTTGCTATTTTATTAAGGGATCATTGAAGTGGATTTTAAGAAACAAACAAAAAAGCTAAACATAATTTAAAAATAAGTTAGGGTAGTTTTGGTGGTCACTTATGCAGATGATAAAGCAAATGATGTTCTCAAATAATATGATTGTGATAATGCTAAACATAGCCTGGAACTAAAATTCTAGTTGAAGAACCAAACAAAAAAGCTAAACCGATGTAGGTCCTATTGCAATATCTTGCCTGAGCAGGGCTAAGTGGAGTGACAAAAGATCTCAAGAAACTTTCACTGGGAGATTGTAGCATGAAGTAGAAATGGATAGTCAATCAAATTTTCAAAATCTACTTCTGTTTATAGGTGAAAGCTTTATTGAAATCACAAAGCCTACTTAAATTGGTAAATTGATTGCACATGTGATGTAGACAAATGATCACTTCAGGAAAACACATACGGCAGTCTTAACTCTTAACCCAGTTTCATGGGATGGGCTGGCTGGCAGATGTGAATCACCTTTTTCCATCCAGCTCTAGTACAATTTTACAAGATACTTTTCCTGGACTTCTTGTCACCAATCCTTTCTCATTACTTTCAAGCATGCGTGTTATGACTCTGACTATCTCTAGCCCTTAGGAATAATTCAACTCTAATCAAACAGTGTATTATTAGCACTTCATTGTCTAGGCATACAACATGTACCATTTTCCAATTGGTGATCAAAAGAATCACTTGGAGCTGATGCATGAGTGGAAAAAGTATTTCCAAAAGTCACGTACAGCATGATTCACCACATGTGAGAGAGGAAAAGAGCAACAGCAAAATGAGCTAAAAGAGATCAACTGCTTAGATACTTGACAACTTGACGTGCATATCATGTATAATATTGGATAAATTTTGTATTTCCTCCATTTGTTCAATAATTTTTTAACTCTAAACTGAATAATTACATAATGAGTTGGTTGCTACCTGCTAACAGATGCAAACACATTGCAGGTTCACGATGAGCTAACTAAGCGTTATAGAGAATTGAAAGAAGGATATGCTACTGCAGATGCAACAATATCAGTTCAAAGTAATTGAATAGACTTTCATGTGCAAATTTTCTGGTGACATGGTTTCGCTATAACTGCTAAAATGAGTATTTTCTCTTGACAGGATTAGCCTGTGAACTAGGTTACGATGACTTAGGCACAGTTACACCAGATGACCTGGCCTTGGAGGTAACACAGAAATATTAAGACATCACAAAGTAGAAAAAAATGCTAAAAGTTGGATATAAGATGCGTCATTTTTACACTGATTCTTTCCATGTTTGATTTTTCTTTCTCAGGTTCTCAAGCACATAGAAAAACTGACTAGAGTGAAGAAGATGATGGAAGAAGCTGCTAAACCTTTTTAGGAGTCTTTGAACTTTTACAAAAGGTCAAGCTTACGTTAACATTAACAGTTCAATGCATACGAGGATTAAAACACATTTTCAAGTTTCTGCATGTTTGAGTAGTGGCTAGATACTTTTGAATCTTGATCATTTTTATTTGATGTTATTGTATAAAATATGAAGTTTGTGATGCAGAAGGCAGACCTTGCCTTCAACTTGCAATGATTTTTTATGTAAAACATTAGTTTAGGACTAGTGGAAAGAAGTTGTTAGTTATTGGATAATGGAAAGATGGAAACACTAAGCTTTTCGTGGGAAGGTAGAAAGCGAATAGTCCTATGTACAAGGGTAACACTGGTCGGAAAGATTTCTTTAAATAATTAAGGATTTATTGTGAGCTAGCCAAGTAAGTGGGATCCACCACAAGTTTTGGAACTATGCTCAAAGTAAGTGCCAAGGTTCACAATTTTCTCTTTATATAAGATCCTCACTCATTAAAATTTCAGCAGGTTTACTTAAAACTCTTCAAAGAAGCTCAAGTTTCCTATATCCATTAGGGTGCTGTACATTGTAAAAGAACCATCCGGAGAAAATAACTCATCTTGGTCAAACGAATATCAACTGCTGTAGTTCTTCATTCAAAAAACCCAAACATACCAACGTCCCAAAACTCCCACGAGTTCCAACAAGTTTTCAATGAAAAATATAATTTATTGTACAACATCTAACTAGGAAAAAAAATGATCTATATGTGAATCTCTCAACAAGCTTGCATTGGCAGACGGCTGCTGATGAATGCACATAAAGTAAGCATATCCTCCTTTTCTGTCTGTCGTCATCTGTTAAATTAATTGACACTTATACAGCAGCTCACTGGTTTGTATGTTAATTTCTGTACGTGATGTCATCTTCCATCACCCCATCCGGGAATATTAGCAGTAGCCTCATTCACCTTTTTTACTAGTGTGACCTGCAAGCAGATTAAATAACGAGTAAGCCATTCCAAGAGATAAACTACAGCTCGATGAGAAATCTGATACCCGGAGATTCATTTTCTTTAAAATTGTATGGGTGAAATAATAATTCGGCTACAACGTAACAAGAAAATAAAACTCTCAAGGAGAGAAAATAAACATGTGTGATAATAGCATGCGTATGCACATTACACAGAATTGGTAGTTGGTATTTCAGAAAGTGTCAACCCTTGCGACTGAGCTGAGTTCCACTGGTAGAGTTGGTATTCGTTCATATTCTCCAACTGTATATCCTTTGGATCCTCTACAGCTACAAGGCCCAAATCCCACTTTCAGTATAGGAGTGGCATGGAAGTTATTTGCCAAGAACAGGATGGTTGACACTTGGCACAATCATGCATGTCCTCATAGCTTATCACGGTTTAATGATCGATATCACTGTGAATGTCTACGACTAGAATAGTTTTCTACTTTTCTATATGTCGACTTCAGAGAGTTCTGTAGGATCAGTTTGTGAGGAAGTCCAACATAGAATTGCTGTCTAAATTTCAATACTCAATAGGAATGCTTTGTGGAAAAGTCCTAGATGGCAATTATTTGCTGACTGAATTTTATACTACAAAAATTTCAAAACCAGTGGAAAATCATGAGCATTAATGAAGTCTGAAAAAGGTTATGGAAAATCATGAGCAGACGCTGTTGTATTAGCAGGCAATATCTCTTAATCCAGTGGTGTTTTTCTACGTAATTTTTGAGGTAAGCATTGGATTGTTCCTCTGAAGTGATTCTAAACGGGGCAGAAAAGGAGCCAAGGAGATGTACTGGGAAGAAGAAAAGGATAAGTTCACATAGAAAAAGGAGATATCCTGGAAGAAGAAAGGCATAGCTTCTTAGCATATAAACCCTCTATAAAGTCAGCAGAAAACCCAAATGGATGTTACGACTGTCTGTTGATAATCCTAAGCAACACAAATAAAATATCCCAAGTGTTTCAGGAACAATTTGGGGAGTGAGTTAGAAGCACAGGTGATGATGACACAAATAACTTTCCCCAAGTGTTCAACACAACAACATGGAGTGGCTCAGGAGAGAGAGATGTGTATTCTGGGATTGTAATAAATTAGATAAATTAAGAATATATCAATGGGAAAACAATGATTTAGTTAGTCAATCATACATTTTCATCTTTAAGACTCTCACATTTGTTCACAGTAAGCTTGTCAAGATAGATAAACTTGTAATGTAGCATTAAAAGGTAATCATAAAGCATTCATCTATCTAGGGCAGCTAGGCCTAGAGTTGGGTTATAGAGTTGGAGACAGTAAACATAGATATGTAAAATTAATTAATACAAGTTACTTACCACACTTTCAGGAACGCCACGTGGAGGTAAGGAAATGTTTCTAGGTATAGGACCATGAAGATACGATCTTTTATCAAATCGCCACTCTCCAATTTCTCCATAAGTCAGCTCACCCTGATAAATAAAAGTAAAAAAACCATGAAAAAGCAAACAACCAGTAATTCTAGCAAGAGCTCAAACCGGTAAATAATAGTTACTTGGTATGCAAGTACTTTTCTTCAATACTTTAAAGTGAAAGTACAACTTACTTCGTTTACAAAAAAAAGAAGGTACAGCTTACTTCTTAGAACAAGCACATTAAGTCCAGAACATTCATACCTTTAAAGAATAATCACATCCATAAGTATAGTGGATGATAAACGATTTTCCAACATCAAAATCAAATGGAGGCTGCCAATCAAAAAAATCCTAGTTTAAGAATGGATCTAAAGACATTTAAATGAAATGTATTTTAAATTGAAGAAAATGAAACCTTGTGGATGAGGAAAAGGCACCGTCAGAAGGGACAAACATTACCTGGATCATGAAATCCTTACGAAGAATGTGCTGCACACCATGTAATGCACTTGCAACTGCATATCCATACCTAGGATAAAAACCATAAGAAAAAATAATCAGATAGTGAATCACCTAGCAATTTTCAGTTTTTCATTCAGCTCAAGGTAAAACTGAAGTAGGGTGTATGAAAATAATTATCATAATTACTCACATTTCTAAAACCCATCCAAAAACCCGGTCGGTTTCAGGATCATCCTTCATTCTTAATGATACGTTCATCCATGTGGGAGCAATTTTCTCAAGCATGGACTGCACCATCCAACAAGTAATGTTGATTACATTGAAAAGTTATCTACTTAGTGCCATTTAAGCAACAGGTCAAGAAAATAGAATAACTGAGAGAAAGCTAAAAATAGTATAATCAATTTTCGTCCGTCCCATAGCACAGTCATCTGCAAGGAATTTCAAAGAGTAACATTTGCCAACCGAGGTTACACAAAGAAGAAATTGTTCCCTTCAACAGATGTTACAAAGCTACCTTCTTACATTTAGAATCAGTAAACAGAAATCACACCTTCTTAACAAATTGTATGAGAATTCCCAATTGGGTCGATATCCATATCAAAAATTCCCAACTAGGATGAAAACTAAAGTTAGCTTCTAGTACTTAGATTCACCAATCAGAAAACTCACCTTCTTAATGATTACAGGAGAATTCCCGATGGGATCGATGTCCGTCACCGGCCCCTTTTCTTCAGGATAAAACTTCCTCACTAGCTTCTCATTCTCCTTAGGTTTAATATAAAAAAAGGGAAATCCTGCCGGAAGATCTCCACGAGCCAAATTAGGCAGAGGCCTTACAAACACATGATCTGGTTCAGCCATTAGCACATACCTACAAATTCTCATTCCATCATCCAACCAACAAAACAAACAAAAATAATGATAAACTTTACAACAATCTTCAATCCAACTACTTACTCCTCCTGAATCTTTGCCTTCTGCAGCCACTGCACAAATGCCCATGGTCTGTTCAACACCACATACCCCTGAAGCCACCAAACCACAAAACATTACCCACCAAGACTCAAACTTACTTTCCTTCTAAGTCTACAACATTATGGGAAAAAAAAATTAGTCAAAAAGTTGTCATGCTTACCCTATCGAGACCCGAGGGAAGTGGGTCGACGACCATCGTCGGAATCTCGTCCATGAGATTGTCCGGCTTACCGGAGTGAAGAATCCGAGTGAACCCACCCATCTCCGACCCGGGCATGTCCCTGACCTTCTTGTACCAGTAGTACATGATCCGACACTGCCACTTGCTGTACGGCACGTCGGTCGCCGTCAGGGCCACGTGGAACGGCTTCCCGGTGAGAGACGATTTCTTGAGGTTTTCCGGCATGGGCACGACAGGATCGACCAGGAGTGAAATGGGTTTGGGCTGGATTGGGGTGGAGGATTGGCGGAGGACGACGGTGGTGAGGAGGTTGTAGGTGGCGAAGAAGGTGACGAAGAAGGTGACGAAGATGAGGAGGGCGGCGAAGAGAGAACACGAGGAGGAGGAGGAGGAGGAGGTGGTGGTGGTGGCGTCTCCGACGCCAGCGGGGCGTTTTCTGCCATGGTCGTTTGCTCTGATCATCATCTCCGGAGAGGAAAAGGAGGGAGTTTTTGAGGAAGTGGGAGAAAAATGGATTAGTCGGAGATGGAGCCAAATTGGAAATGTGGACTGTGGCGTAAGTGCTGTTGGAATGACACATTCACCCTCATGAGATGGTGTTTTTTATTTGTTTGTTGTTCTTTTGTTATGGAAATGCCAGGGTTGGTCTCTGAAGGTTAATTGTGGAGCTAGTGTGACAGTTGACTTGGGTGGTGTGTTAACGACTGCACTTTTTTAAATGAGGTAAATGGTGTTCATGGAGAAATTGCAGCAAATTTTCTTGTCACAGTAAGGCATTTTGATTTTGATAATAAGAAAGCAAACTTATCAGTCTTCTATATTATTTTGCAGTCCTTACATTTTTTAAACTCAATTTTAGCTTCTTAAACAGTTTCTCAATAACCTAAGAGTTTTTAACTTTGTTTTTGACACAAGATATTGTATTTGTTTTTTTTTTTTTGTGAACGGTAATTAATATATAAGTAAAAAGTTTAAACACAGCAAGATCAGTACCATATTACAGTCCCAGGTGGAGTAGAAAATTTCCACCACAAAAATAGAATTGTCCAACAACAGACAAACACCTGGTGTTTGAATTATATCAAAAATATGTAAGTTCAATAAGAATGTCATTAGTCCTGAATAAGGATTACATCGTCAGAGATCTGATTAGGCAGATGTAGAGCATGAGTAGTTTGCTCCAAAACACGATCACTTTTCAGAGATGTAATAGTACGGATATTGTCATCCTTTTCAAATCCTGAGCCTGGATATTGTATTTGTTGGGAAAGAGTCTTGACACAAACTTCCAACAGGATTTGATCCCGAAAAGAGAATTTGAAATCTACCTCCCTTAACCAACATGTAAAACCAAGAGCAGGAAGAAACGATTGAATGTATTTGAAAACAATAAACATTGTATAACATGCTCTGTGAGTAAACATATGCAAATAAGAAGAGTAAAATAATTAGGAAGGCTTAACATTATCGCTTACCAATTTGTTGAATATAGTTTCTTCAACCAATAGTTCTTTTTTTTCTTTCATTTTCTTATTTATATTTAAAAAAACAATTTTTACAACATAACAGCCTTTTTAAATTCTTATAAAAATGATGGACTCTCATATACAACCATAAGGACAGTTTAAATCTTCAAAATCATTGTCATGTGGGTGTTGATCCACCTTTAATATTTTTGATTGATGTTGTCATTAAGGGTGTACATTGTTCTGGATCGAAAAACTCAACTTGTATAAGTTAGATTGGATTGGATTTTTTTATATCATAGGTTGGATATGGATCGAAAAATCTCAAACTCAAACTTTTTAGGTTGGATATGGATTTGAGGGATAGATGATCCAACTTGACTTGAAATCCGAAGGTATATATATAATTACATATTATATATAATTATTTATATATAAAACCTTAATCTCTTCTCTCCAAAACACCATCCCTTATTCTTTTCACACTGCCCCCACTCATCTGTCATTCGTTACATCTTGGCATTTTCTAATCTTTTTCCATCTCATTTTTTAATCTTGTGTCTTTCTTCTCTTCCCATTGCATTTTGACATCTTCTCTTGATATCTTTTCTTCTCATCCCATTATGTAAAAACAAAAGAATCAGATTCTTCACCATTTTTTTATCATGAATTGTTTATATACTTTGGAATAATAATTTATATTATTCAAGTAAATCATGTCTTTGTCTATAACATAATTAGATTGTTAACCATTTTATGTTTGTTATTTGTGTCGTATATTTTTATACAATATGTTATAAATGTAATTTTTATTTCTTAATAAGCACATATAAAATCCAAGAACCAACCCGACACGACCCAAAGTTTGTGAGTAACATTGGATTAAGTATAGGTCTAAAATTATTCAACTTACATAATTTAGGTTAGGTTGTGGATTTCTCTTTAACCTGACATATGCACTCCTAATCATTACTATCAGAGTCAAATTACCAAGAGCATGTTAAAGTCACTCACATGACATTATGGGTCTCGTAATAGAATCTGATAGAAAAAATAATGAAAATATCTAAAAATATAAAAAAAAAGGAAAATATGAATAAAATGAATTAATTGAAAATAAAACATAAAACAATTCTATTGTGGTCCTAGTTGTCGGGGACTGTCGATCGTGCTGGTAGATGCAAAATGACATTGAAGGAAAAATAAGAACAAGCCAGTGAAAGAAAAAGAAAAGAATTTGAAGTTGCTAAGTTGAACAGATTCACTACTGGTCTATTTGTCTTACCAAATCCGTTATGATGTTTACAAAAACAAAAAACAAAAAAAAACTCAAATGCATTCCTTTTGTTTTTGGTACGTCATTAATGGAATTCATGCATCCAACGTAGCAACGTGAGAAGTAATACAATGGTATAATTCAATCCCACAGTCGTTGGTCACATTACAAATATTGTTTATTTCATTATTTGTGGCCCCAAAGATGTCCACCTACGTTTGATGTCCATTCACTAGTTCACTAGCTCTGTCCATGGTGTTCACTGTTCAATTAAAATCTAGTTGAGCTAGTTTTCTCAATAAAAATACCATTTTTTTTCCCTAGATAAAAAACCGTCAATTAGTACATCGGCTAATGATGTTATTTATGCTTAGGGATCATGCTGTAGCTCTTAAAAAAGGGGAGGACCATTAGGTAGTTGACTAAGGTTTACTTTAAAGATTGGGCTGTTACTGTACGTCCTTGGGCGATGAAACTCAAATCAAATCAAAAATCTGAAATGTAGGATTAAAGTCAATCAAATCGGATATTGGATAAGAAACTTTGAAGACAAAGTGAATCAGAATCATGGAGAAAGTCATGAAAATCAAAAAGGAGAAAATAATCTGTAGTGGGGACAATGTCGGCCCTCAGGCCTGTTAATGTACACCCTTGGGCGATGAAATCCAAATCAAATCAAAAATCTGAAATGTAGGATTAAAACAAATCAAATCGGATATTGGATAAGAAATTCTAAAGACAGAATGAAGAAAGAAATCCACGAAGGAAAGGCATGAGATGCCGGCTCGCTAAATGCAAATGTGAGGAAAAAGGATATGAAATGCATGGATAAATGCTAAATATGGAAAAACTCTAAAGAATATTAGACATGGACTATGCCAGACTGAGTGTAAAGATTGAGATGCAATGAGTGAAAAATGTCTCAAAATATGCAAGAAAACATTTAAAGCCCTAAATGATAGATTTAGAAATAATCTAAGGGCCTATATGCAAATTGTATGTGTTCATGAATGATTTGATGTGAATTCAGGGACTTTTATGTAAAATTTCAAGACCTCAATGTGATAAAAAGTGGGATTTCATACTGGTCAGTGCAATTATGATGTTTCCTAAGGTCTAGGATGCAAAATGTGCAAGGAAAACTCATTGTTTAAAGTTCTAAGCGCTTCATGCAAAAGTCTAGGACCAAACTGTAAAGAAAATTCCATTTTAATAGTAGTCAGTGTGATTTTTAAATATCTTAGGGCTCAGACTGTAAATTTCCCAGAGAAAAATCATCTTAAAGATTCCAAGGGGCTAAATGTATATGTTCAGGACTTAAATGCAAAGAAATCATGGTTTCAGGGACCTATATGTGATACAAACATGTATTAATATGTTAAGAATTAAAAGATGAACTATTCAGGGACTTTTATGCAAAATTCTCAAAGAAAACAAAGAATAAAAAGTATTTTAAAACTACAGGGACTAAAATGAAAATTTCTGGACCCATATGCAATAAAAAGGACTGAAATGTAATAAAATGAGGACCTAAAAGTAATAATCAAAGATTAAAGAAATTGAGCCTAAAAAGGCCCATTCGAAGATCAACGGAGAATGCCAGTGCTCCGCCACTGGCGATTTCTCCGGCGCTCTCCTGGAGGCGGTCCGGCGATCGGAGGGATGTGCGCAAGGCTAGGGAAGCACCACGGAGCCATGGCGGGCCCCCCTAAGTGGTGGGGAGCGGCTGGGGAAACCCGAGGCCTCCCCCCCACCTCGAGCTCCGGCGAGAGGCTTCTGACGTGGCTGGGGCGGTCCGGAGGCTGGAGCGGCACGTCGGAGGCTTGGGGAGTACTGTGGGGACATGGCGAGGCTAGGAGGATGCCCGATGAAGCCCGAGGAGGTCTGAAGGCCTTCCCTCACCTCCGTCTCCGGCGACGGGGACGATGGCGGCGGTTGGGTCGCTGTGGAGGCTCTGGTAGGCGGTGGAGCGGCTCGGTGGGCTCGTTGGGGATGCGCGGAGGTTCCTGGATCGTCGGCGCGGAGTGAGGTGGACTCGTGCACGCGGGGGTGTCTTCAACGTCGTGCAGCAGCGGCGGTGGCGCGGGCTGCGGAGGCTTCTCCTGAGAAAGGGGTACAAAGGAGGAGGAGAGGAGAGGAAGAGAGAGTAGGAGAGGAAGCAAGGAGCCCAGGGGACCTCCCTCCGTCCGTTGGTGGTGGTGAACCCACCACAGGAAAGGGGTCTGGCGACGTGCAGGGTGCTTGACTCTGTCGTGGCACCGCCTAGAAACCTAAAAGATCTAAGGAGGCATGCTCTAGATTGAAGAGGGAGGGAAGAAAAGTACCTGAATGGTTGTTCCCACAAGCTCTGGCGGTAAGTCAACGACAAGGACTCCTCCGACGACGCTCTTGATTGGGGAGAAGAGGCTGTTGTGGGCTTGAGGACTTGGGATTGGATCGCTTCGCGAGTTGGTGGTTAAGGGAGAAAAATTCTGGATTGCTTGAAGGGGATGAATCCAACTCTGAAGGTCTGAAATACTTTCTTCTTGTCGACGGACAGTCCTTTTTATACTCTGACGAGGCTTTCGTCTGCCGTTGATCCTCCTCCCTTCAGCCAACCAACGTCGTTGGATCGGGCGTGAGCTGAAGGAGGTTGGCCAAAGATCACGGAGGCTGTGATATGCTCCGGATTTCTCGGAAATAGGGTCGTCGGAATTATTTTTGACATTTCTAAAGTTTGAAATTGAATTCTTAAACGAAATAGTGTTGGCCTTAATGGGCTTAGGGCTTTGGATTTTTATTTTGATTTTTGTTTTGGTTTTTATTTTGGATTCTTTTAGGACCTTTTAGGGTTTTAATTTCAGGATTTTAATTGGGCTTTATGGGTTTAATTTAATTTCTTAATTTTATGATTTAAGGCTTAATTAGGGTTTTAATTAGCTTATGTTTTTTGTTTTATGATTTTTTAGAAATTTTTTAGGGTTTTGATTTTAAGTTTTAAATTAGGGTTTTGAATCTTAATTTAGGTTTTTTATTTATGTTTTATGATTTTAATTAAATTTGTGATTAAGGTTTAATTAATTGGTTTTAATTAATTATTTTAGGTT
>JAMKQA010043193.1:0-18726 GCA_024699735.1 Posidonia australis
TATACAAATGAGAGCGTTGTTACCTTAGTACTAATATATTGATGTGTACATTTGGAGCAGGCAATGATGGTGGTCTGTGAATGGGAGTTAGCTGAGGCTCAGAAAAGAGATGCGCTTGACCGTGCTAGGGTACGTGGTGAGGAACCACCAGCAGACATTCTCGCTGAAGAAAGAGGTTTCCATTCAAGCATTGAGGCAGATGTAAAGAACCTCCTGTCAGATAAAACCCTGAAAGAGTTGGAAGCCATGCAGTTACATATTGAGTCGCAGATGCGCACTGGAACTGCAAAAAATGTTGAATATTGGGAGGCTGTTCTTAAACGCTTCCATATATACAAGGCGAAGGTATTTCTACCATTACTCAATGTTCTTATATTTTATCTACTCAAGACAGATTTAGTTTTTTTTATATATGTTGCTAAATTATTATGGATTTTGCCATATCAAGTGTTTATGCAGGTGCCAGATAGTTTCATGTATTCAATAAGGTTGTAATTGTTGATCTCACATTGTATAATTATGGATGTAATTGGTTTCCATTCTATTAATGGAATTTCAGTTGACATCTAAACCTTGCTGAATATGAGGATAGGTTTTCTTACACCATAAAGACATCTCTTTGCAAGGTCTAAATGTGAATGTAAATCTTTGATCTAAATGCTGCATTGGGATTGCTTATAAGCCACAGGCTCAATCTAGTTTTCTTCACTGGGATTGAATTGGTCAGTACTTCAGTAGTCTATCACTCACTCTGAATAGTTACAGCTCTGAAATTTATTTTCTATTTAAAAAAATGGATATAGGATCAGCTTCCAATGTGCACGGGTGCATTTAGAGTCAAATGCACATTCTTTTTTAAAACTGAAAAAATAAAACATATATGTGGAAGAGAATGAAAAAGTTCTATTATTGAGCACATAGTTACATATATATAGGGTTTATGAGATACCTAAGACTAAATGGATATTCAATAATCCAACTAACTCACATAACTCTAACATGTAACACAACTCTTCTAACACTTTCCTTTAAATTAGAGTATATATATCTATCATGCTTAATTTGTTAACAAGTACTCACACCCTTACACTCAAACCTTTGGCAAAGATATTACCTAAGTGCTCAAATGAATGGGTGTAGGGTGTAGAAATAACTCCTTTTATAAGACTTTGTTTCAAGTTATAAATAACCTTCTTTAATCTAAATACTTTATCTCTATCCTTTCTTTGAGCAATATATCTTGGAAGTTGCTCTATAAATACAGTGGCAACTAGATCACCATATAAGAATGCATTGTTCACATTCAATTGGCAAAGCTCCCAGGAATGATTTATAGCAATGGTCAACAACACGGTGATGGAGTTGATGTAGGCAATTGGCGAAAAGGTCTTTACATAGTCTTCTCCATAAGTCTAGGTGAAGCTCTTAACTACCAGTCTAGCTTCATATCTGTCAACAATACCATCGGTCTTGTACTTTACTGTATAAAACCATCTGTAAGTAACTACATTAGCTCCGATAGGGTGGGTTACTAGCTTTCACGTATCACGAGCTGTCAATGCAACAATCTCCTCATTTGTGGTTGTCTTCCATTGAGGAAGTAATAGTGTCTTTTTATAGTTTTTGGGAACAAACTCAAAAGAAATAGACAAGGCAAAGCTATGGAACAAGGGGTGAAGTGAGTCATAAGAAACAACTAAAAATTAGATCAGCAATGAAAGATCAAGTAGTCTTACGAAGTGCAATTGGAAGATTAGACTCAATAGGAGGTTTATTTACATCTAAGGAGAATGATGGTTCTATTGGTGGAGGCACTTGTGGTTTTTGACAACGATACATCTACAAAGGATGACATCTCTCTTTTTAGACTATGGATGATTCATGGTCACCTATGGTAGGTAGTTCAACAATAAACGGAAAAATGGACACTCAACATTAATTGTAGTACCATTAAAGTAACCTGTAAACTCAAAGAATGTGACATCAGCAGACACAAAACATCGTCTAATGGAAGGATAAAAATATCGATAATCCCGTTGAGTTCAAGAGTAACCAACAAACATACATTTGATTGACCTAAGTGATAATCTATCAAGTCCAAGAAAGAGATACTGAACAAAAGTAAGGCATCCAAAAACCCGAGGAGTTAAATGAAAAGGGTCAGCTTTTGGCCAAAGACATTGAAGAGAAACCTAAAGAGTATAGGACATCTTATTTATAAAATACGTAGTAGTAAGAATAATATCAAACCAAAGATATTTTAAAACATGTATGTGTAATGTAATAGTACATGTAACATCCAATATATGCTTATATTTATGCTCAGCAATCCCATTTTGTTGAGAGATGTAAGGACAAATAGGTGGATGGATAATTCCTAAAGATGCATAATCCAATTGAACACTGGATTGTACAAACTCAAGAGTATTATCTATACGTAAACATTTTGGAGTAATGCTGAATTAATTTTTTATTTCTGTAATAGAAGTTTTGAGTACATACATAAAAAATGTGGCTACGATCTTTAAGCAAGTATATCCAAGACACACGTAAGAATCTATCGATAAAAATAATGTAATATTGATAACACTAATAGAATTCTGACAGGACCTCAGATATCATATTAAACTAACTCAAATTGACTCACGTAGACGCTCAAAGAAAACACGATGATGTTTTCCTAACCGACAAGGCTCACAATCAAAAGGAGAGATTGAAATCTAAAGCAAAGTTTGTTGCAACTTCTGGTATGATGGACAACCTAACCGGTAGTACCATAAGATGGATGACTTAGAGACAGATACAATAGAAGCTAATTCTCGTGGTATATCATTCTTGACTAGTAGGTACACTCCATTGCCCTGTTCATGGTTTAAACCAATCCCCCTCTATTTCCATAAATCCTAATAAATGCAGTGAAAGGAAAGGTCACATAACAAAGTAATTGTTTTGTAATAACACTAATGGAAAAGAAATTAATTGTAAAATTAGGTACATAAAGGACTTTTTTTAGTTGAAGTTGGGAAGAGACCTGTACTACTTCTTCCCCTAGTAATAGCGCAAGATCGGCCATCAATAATAGTCATTAGTATGAATATCGGAAAGTTGGGATAAACATGTAAAAAGATTTTTTCTACCTAACATATGAAAAGAGACACCTGAGTGATCCAAGGGGTATCCTTGAAGGCTAGAAGGGTATTAGTATCTGAGGAGGCAGTATGAGTGGTAGTGGCACTGGATGTGACCTTTAGCTGTAGGAACTGTTCATAGTTAGCTTAAGAGTTTGCTCGTCATCGATGGAGGTGGTAGGTGAAGACTCTATGATGATATTTGCTATAGATGGTCGATCAATTACATCCTAGCATTTTTGGACCTAATAGTCCATCCATTTGCAATGTGTACAATAGAGACGTCCTTCGTTTTTTGTGCAACCACGACTTCCCTCTCAAAAGTTAGTACACCTTCGACCTCGTGTAACTGCCATTGCTAATGGATCTAAGACTGAAGTAAGTGTGGTTGTGGAAATACGTTAGACCCTAATAAAGGTGTTCTGTAAATCAGGGACACTATCGGTATCGAAGATCTGCCATCTAATTTGAGAGCTAAGATCTGAATTCAGACTGAAGAAGTATATGGCAACGGCTGGTTTTTCTCTATACTGACTTATTTGTGTGATATCTCCAAGTAAGGACTTATAAACCTCATGCTCATCAAGCAAGGCTCGCAAAAGTGCATAGTGCCTGAACTAAACAATCACCTAGATGTAAGGTGAACAATCGTTCATACATTTTGAAAACTTTAGATATATTTTTCTCATGATCGTATGTGAGACATAACGTATCCTAGATCTTCTTTACTGGCCGCAACATTATGACACCTTGTGCAACAGAAGGTTCCATATTGTTCACCAATTAATATACTATTATAGAGTCATCAGTATACCAATCCTTGTATTTGGCATTTTTGCTGTCCGGTGATGGCTTTATAAGACGCCTCAATTTGCGATGTGTTGTAATAAACGTTTCAAAGCTCTATGCCAATATGCCTATAGAAGATAGTTTCTACCATTAAGTTTCTAAGATGTCTTAAGATTTTTTACCAACAACTCTCGAGAAGCCATGACAAGAATTTGAAAGGCAAGACTAGATTAGAAACACCAATGAAGTAGTCCGACTACTACACCAACATGTGGACATGATAGATCTACACGCTTGAAACGATGTAAACTTAGATGGTCGTCTACAACATGAATCTGAACAGCGATGAGACGATCAACATCATTATTCAGACATAAGAAAAAAGAGGAAGTCTCTGGATGGACTGGAGGGGTTGTCGGCAGTAAAGGAGAGGCTTGGGAGGGCTGTCACCAACGAAGGAAGATCTTGTGAGGGCCAGTAGCGTTGGCGGAAGGCCCTATGAGGGTTGTCGGCGCTAACAGAGGGCCCTATGAGGGCTGATGGCATTGACAGAAGGTCCTGTGTGGACAGATGGCGCCTGCTAAGGGCCCTAGATGGGTTGTCGGTGGTGGCTGGTAGTCTTGGAGGCTTTTCCGATGGCAAAAAGTTGGTTCTAGAGGTGTGCCAGTGTCGGAGATGGATGGGAAAGATGGGGGTTGGCATCTAAGGTTGGGTGGTGGCTAGGGTTTATCTTGAAGCTCTGGTACCATGTGGAAGAGAATGAAAAAGTTCTGTTATTGAATACATAGTTACATATATATAGGATTTATGAGATACCTTAGACTAAATGGATAACCAATAATCCAACCAACACACAGAACTCTAACATGTAACACAACTCTTCTAACAATATAAAACTTTAAATTTCATGAAATGTTTTTTGGTTATATTCTAATGCTCAGAGAGGTTGTTTTATAGGTGTAATGCTGGAATTTTCAAATTCATCCATTTCTGTAAAGAATGTAATAAAAGATACAATCGAACTGAAATTTCAGTGCGAATAACTGAAATTTCACTATTTTGCAGAACAATGTTGAATGTGTAACTAAGCAGATTTGCATGTTGTAAGTGTGCAATTGACTTGAATTTTGATGTGTATATGTTTTACATGACGTAGATATCCAGAATTTGAATTTTGAATATGTAATACATGTTTCGAGTCTTGTAGAAAAGAGTGTGCATTTAGGGTCAAATGCACCCATTTGCATGGGAAGTGTTTGCTATATAAATATAATTCTGAATTCAAAACCATCTAAAACTATCTATGGCTTCTATTCTACATAATTATATTTTATATCTAAACGATAGGATAGGATAACATGTTTCTTCATTCACAATATCTGTCACTTGTTTATTTTCTATTGTGGGTATATTGGTTATACACTTTTAAAGATAACAATATTCTATCATCACTTCTAGAAGGTATGTTTAGAATTACCCGTATGCTATTTTCTTTCGACGATATAATCTCTTGTTGCAAGGAGCTAACTAGTTGCTTGGAACTGAACTTGGTTGTTCTGAGATTATCATATGACTTAGGTGGGGATTTTTGTCAGGACGAAAATTGTATTAATCTCCGTTCTTTCTGTTCTAGTGGTTTTACATGCTTGAATTTCTGCCCTTCTAAAGTAGGTTTACCTAGATTTTGTTATGTATATTTGATGTGTAAAAAGTCATATATAGCACTGTTCTCATGTTCCTCGCTTCCAAGATATTTGGTTCTTTTACTTCACAAGCTACAATGATTGTTTTAAAGTTGGATAATGTTGTCAATATTACCTTATTGTTGGCACAAATATGATTATAGTGCATGCATTGAAACATCGAATATGAGAAGACAAATAGAGGGATCAGGGCTGCAGGTTCGATTTCCGCATGTAACCTTCTGATGCTTAACTTAGAAACTCCCCAAGGACAATCTGTCAATGGGAAATAATCTACCTTATAAATGGTTTAGAAACATATAGTCATCCTTAACTAGAAGTCTTTACTTTATTCGACTTGCAGCAACATGTAATTTTTGGTTGTTGGAAGGAAATATCCCTGAGTACCTGGAATGCCCGTAAGGGTTTGTCATCCTTTTTCAATTTGAAGTCTGACAACCTGAACCATGTTGGATTCCCCTAACCTTTGATCCGGGCGACCCAGCCAAGCTTAGATCAATTTGTCATGTGGATCTCTTCTTGGTTAGTTGCCACGTGCTTGGATCAATTACTCATTTACCCATATATCACAATCAGTTGTTATCATTGTGAAGTATGTATGCACACAATAGTAATTTTAGGCAAGTTTCGAGAATTTGTAATATTACCTTTAAGATTAAGGTAAAGAATAAGGATTAATGCATTACTATGAGAAGTCTTAAATATATATAGGAGACTCCCATTACATAGATATCCAATAATCCATTTAATTCATATACATAACTAATAGTATATCAGACACTCCTCCTTAAGCTAAAATTTATATATTAATCATGTTCAACTTACTACAAAGAATTTCAAGCACCCCAACACTCAAACCTTTAGTGAATCTATCTACCAACTATTTTGAAGACTGAGTATTTGGAGTATCAATAATTCTTCTCATTACCATATCACACACATAGTGATAATCAACTTCAATGTGTTTTGTATGCTTGTGGAATATAGGATTATTAGTAATAATTATTATTGTTTGCTTGTCACAATGTATAGACATTGGAACTTTAAATTAAGTTCAATTAGCAAAGACTTGAGTTACATCATCTCATATATGGTCTGCATTGAATCTTAGACATCATGTTTTACTTTTTACTTCTCCATGTACGAGATTGCCTCCAATATAAGTACAATATCCGAATATAGACTGTCTCTTTTGTCACCTACATAACCTGAATTAGAATAATCTTAAACCCGAGTGTAACCATGCTTACTGTAACCAAGACCTTGACCAGGTGTACTTTTAATGTATATGTCAATACATGTAGGGCACCCTACTAATGGACCAATCTGAGCACATACATGAATTGACTGAGAAGTCTCATAGTATATGAAATGTATAGGCGAGTAACAATCAAGTAAATCAACTTCCTAATCAATTGTCTATATCTACTTGCATCATTAAAAGGTTTTGATGAGAAATCCTAGAAAATTTGTCTCTTAAAGGAGATCAAGGACATATTTCTTTTGAGACAATGTTATCTTGTTCGTAGTGTAAGTAAACTCAATTCCTAGAAAATCTTTGGGTTTTTTCATATCTTTTGTAACAAAATGCTTATTTAGATATTCCTTTGTCTTGTTGATCCCTACAATGTCACTTCTGGTTAAAAGAATATCATCAACATACATGGCTAAGAAAACACATCTACTGGTTTGTTTCTTGATAAACATTGAGTGATCAACAACACTTCTTTGGAATTTATTATCCATGGCAACTTTGTTGAATGTTTCAAACCAGGCCTGTGGACTCTACTTAAGACCTGTTGAAGTAGTCTCACATTGGAAAAAGTGAGGACAAAGCTTGTGGTTATATATAAATGGTCCTGTTTACTAAGTCAATTGATTTTGAGTTGGATGTTCATATTTCAACATGGTATCAAAGCTAAAAGAGACTCAAATAGTTCCAAGTTCATATATATCCACTTATATCCAAAAGAGAAAACACATCTACTGGTTTGTTTCTTGATAAACAGAGTGATCAACAACACTTCTTTGGAATTTATTATCCATGGCAACTTTGTTGAATGTTTCAAACCAGGCTCGTGGACTCTACTTAAGACTTGTTGAAGTAGTCTCACATTGGAAAAAGTGAGGACAAAGCTTGTGGTTATATATAAATGGTCCTGTTTACTAAGTCAATTGGTTTTGAGTTGGATGTTCATATTTCAACATGGTATCAAAGCTAAAAGATGCTCAAATAGTTCCAAGTTCATATATATCCACTTATATCAAAAAGAGATACTTGTTAAACCTAAAAGAGGCCACATGTGAGGGAGTCTTGGATTAGACTTATATTGGAAAAAAGTGTAGACAGGACTTGTGGTTATATATAACTGGATCCCTCCATTTATTGCTAATTGGTTTTAAGTTAGATGTCCATATTTTAACATGGTATTAGAGCTAAAAGAGGTTGAAACGGACTTAAGTCCACACACATCCATCAATGTCTAAAAGACACTATCAATGTCTAAAAGACACTTGTTGGACCTAAAAAAGGTCACAAGCGAAGGAGAATGTTGGAATAGTTCTATTTTAGAAAAATTGAAAACAAGACTTGTGGTTATATATAGATGAACTTTTTACTCATAGTTAATTGGTTTTCAGTTGGATGTCCATATTTCAAACAAGACCATAGCCCTTTGGAGTAAAGAGACACATCTTTCCCTTGAGCAACATACCCTGAATGTTGTTCTATATACACTTGTTCTATCATATTACCATAATGAATAGCTTTTTTCATATCAAATTGACATAACTCTCATAATTGATTAACGACAATAGAAAGTAAAACACGTATGGAGTTTTGTTGAACCAGAGGAGAGAATGCCTCCTCACAATCAAGTCCATATATCTGTGTGAAGTCACAAGCAACCAGATTAGTTTTGTACCTATCCACCTATCCATTTGGCTTATGTTTCACAGTGAAGACTCATTTATAGCTATGTTAGTTCCAGTGGGGCATGCAACTAATTTCCATATACCACAAGAGGTTAGTGCTTGTGTTTCCTCGTTCATAGTTGCCTTCCAATGTGGAATGTGAAGTACTTCTTAGTAGTTCTTGAGAATAGACTTAGAGGAAATGGATAGGACAAAGTTGTGAAATGAAAGATAAAGACGATCATAGGAAATAAAATGAAAGATAGGATAAGCAGTAACAGATCACTTACATTTATGAAGAGCAATGGGAACATGAAGGTTTGACAAAAGTGGATCCATAGACGTAGGAGTTGGCTCAATGGAAGGTGTCTTGTGTTCGTTGTCGACGATGGTATACCTATAAAGGATGAGGCAAATCGCATTCCACAACAATTAGTCTGTCTTTGACACTAACAGAATCCTTAATAGGTAAAGGAAGAGGAACACCCCCAGGAGAAGACATAGTAGAACAAAAAAACAGTTGGGACTCAGAGAATGTAGTATCGACGGAAACAATGTACCAACGAATAAAAGGATGATAACACTTGTAACCTTTTTGAGTCAATGAATACCCAACAATGACACACTTAAGAGAACAATGAAACAACTTATCAAGATTTGGAATCAAGTCTTGAACAAAGTCAACACATCTAAAAACTCTTGGAGGTAAGGAAAACAACTTTATGACGGGGTGAAGCCTACTAAGGGGTGTCTCACCATCAAGAGAGGCAAATGACATCCTATTAATGAGATAATAGGCAATAAGAATGACATTAGACTATAGGTATTTAAGAACCTTCATTTGCAACATAATGATGTAGGTCTTTGATGTGTCGATGTTTGTGTTCTGCTACACCATTCTATTGAGATGTATGAGCACAGGACGTTTGATGAAGAATATCCAAAGAAGTACAATAATGTTGAAAATCAGTTTGAATAAACTCTTAAGGCATTATTAGTACGAAATATCATGAAATATATCTTTGAGAAGATATAACTAAAAAACTCAAAAATAATCGTCAATGACACACATGAGACATAAGTAGGGTCTCAAATATTATAGTGAACTAACTCAAATAGATTAGGATGATAATGTTTATCCAACTAACACGATGTATAGTCAAAAGACTCAATAGAGATCCAAGGAAGAATATGTTGAAGCTTGCGATGAGATAGATGACTAAAACGGTAGTGCCACAAGTGTGAAGGCTTTGTAGTAGAAGCTAGAGATGTCAGCCTTCAAGGTATCTCATCACAAACCAACAGGTACATACCATGAACTCATGGTCTAAATTAATCCTCCACTCCGTTTGTAGATCTTGAAAGGTGTAATGGAAAGGAAAAAAGATTACAAAACAATATAATTGTTTGATAATGGTATTGATGGCAAGTAAATTAATATGAAAGTCAAATATATAAAGGACTTTGTCAAGGATTATCTGGAAAGAGACTTGAAAAATCCCTTAGACATGGAACAGTGGCAACCATCGATAATGACAACAGAGTGGGTAATTGGGAGAGACGAATGAAAAGATGATGTGTGAAGATGTTTTAGAATCTATGATCCAAGAAAAGATGATGAGTGAAGGTGCTTTAGAATCTATGATCCAAGAATTGTTCCTAAAAGCTAACAAGGCATTGAAAAATGATGTAGTAGCATGTGATATGGTGGTAGAAAATTGATTGACTTGCAACTGTAGGAATTTGTCATAGTTTAACCTACATTATGGTCATCGTTTATGAAGGTTAATCACTAAACAAAGTCTCTGTAGCAACATGTTGAGTCCACTATGGTTTACCAAACTTGTCTCAGCATCCATTTGAAGTATGGTTGATCCTACTACAATGCTCGCATTTGTGAATATCATGTTTCAGTCTAGAAGAGCGACTATGACCACAGCCTCTAGCAGAGGTAGCTATCATGGACTAATTTGGAATGGCAGTCGGCGTAACAGCAGAGATCCTCAAAATTCAAGAAAATGATGGAATTGTTTCGGTCCCAAGGATCTACCCATGAATATGAGAAGCAAGCTTTAGATTGAGGTTTATTAGAAAAATGGTCATTTCCAATTCTTCATGGTATTCTTTCATTTTTGAGATATCAACTACATAGAGTTGATAGATCTCCAATTCATTAAGCACTGCACAAAGAAAAGTGTAAAAATCCTGAACAGAATAATCCCCTTGGTGATAAGTGAAGATGTACTCATAGATCTCACAAACATGGGTAATGTTCTTCTCATACCCATAAATATTTTGCAATGTCCCAAACTTTGTTTGTTGGTTTGAGCATCATCACACCCTGAGCAATGCTATCTTCCATCTTGTTCACCAACCACGAGATCACAACACAGTCATCAGTAAATCAATCTTCATATGTAGCATCTTTCGTATCAAGAAGATCATGAGTTATATGATTGTAACGTTCTTAATTTCCATAATAATTTAAAACAAATTAAATTACAGGATATTAAAAGCTAAATAGAAATATCAACTGTCAGGAACCTATATGTACAACTACAAGACTTCAGACTATGTGTACTATGTTAAAATCCATTTGTATGTCTACACCTGCAACTTAAAAACCACGAAGAACAAGTGTGAGTGACGAAGGTCACTCAGCATGCACCCTCCGAAAAATAGCAGAAAATAAATTTATATTAATTTTTTTCCTTGAAAACCATTTTACAAATCATATCTCAAAAAACACCAAGACCGACAAATCAAGCTCAACAGGTCGAAAATCACAGTAAACGTGGTCCACTTCGGTCAAAACAGTAAACAAGACTCTACAAACTCAAAACAACAAACAAGGTCCTCAATGGCCAAAACCACACAGTGAGTCAGGAAGTTTAGCATCAGGCAACCAACTTTAGCCACAAGCAGCTATCAAGGTGCACTGCACTGTCATGGTGACGTCACCCTGTGTAGGAGCGATCACCGCCTCTTAATTCTTCCACCTGGAGAATCCTCACAAGGCCAACCTTCTCAGAGAAGGCAGTCCTGTCTCTTAAGACGCTACCAGTTACGGGACGTGTCACTCGTACTGGTCACCACAAGATACACCTCATCACGACATCCTTCACTTGGTGCTTAGGAGGGAGTGTCATACCTCCACACTAGACGACATCCGAGCCTTAATGCTCACAGAGATAGTAGGAGTATCATACCTCCTCGTCATGTCACAAGATACCTCAATCCGTAGACCTCAACCTCGGTCCTGTGAACGACTGTCAAGAAGTGTCCCACCTTCAAGACCCGACAAACACTCGCTTCGGTCTCTCGACCCTTGACCTCAACCAGCGAGCATGGTTCCAAACATCGATTTCGTGTCGGACTTCGCTTCGGCAAAAATAAGAAACGTGTTGGACATTGGTGGAAATACAGTAAATTTACGAAAGTCATGAAAATAATAAAAAAACTTTAAATTTTGCTTTAAAACTTTAGAATAAGTTAAAGTAAACAATAATCTACATTTAAGGCTGCTTAGATCAACTTTCTAAATATGTATCATAGTGAAATACGCTATATGGATTTAATACAAATATTCTGAAGCATAAATAATAGACAAAAATGTGTAATAAATGTTTAAAAACAAAAATACTTATAAAAGTTATCTCATATATGCTTAATACCATAAAGAATGTCTTGGTTCATCAATATTATGTTGTTGTTCAGTTATGTTGTGGACACAATGAATTTGCTGTTGAATTTGGGACTCCATTCACAATATATAGTTGTTCCAAGACTTATGGCTATAATATGTTTGGTATTCCATAATATAATAGTGATAATCTGATATTGGTAGTTGAATGAGGAACTCTTTTAAGGGATACTGTGTAATAAGTAATTATTGAGGATGTTGAGGGAAGTAATCTTGACTTGGAGGACCTTGATAAGGTTGTTGCTCATATTCTATTTGTGTTGGTGCATAATTGAAAACGGAGTTTATATCCTATTCATTTTGTTGGCTTGGGATATAGAAAGATGAAGTTTTTGTCCATCCACTTTCATACGTATAATCTGATTGCTTATAAGAACGATCTCCATAGGAATTGTAGTCATAAGGGTCTGAAGGATTATGAATATTCAAAAAATCAAATGACTCTAATAAACTTCTCCTAGTATGACTACTCCAAGAATCTAAATCTTGTGCTGTGTTTTCACGAGGTTTTCTTTTATAATGATATGGCAAAACATCAGGTCTTGATGGTTGTTGGGCTCTATGGTGCTCATCTTATGTGGCATGTGTAAATTCATCTTTTCCTGTGAATGGACTAAGTGGTCTTTGACTTTCTCCTCGTGGGTCTCCAATTTCAGGTTAAGTTACATTTCCATTGTCACCACCTTCATCATCATCTAGTGGTTGTGAGATATCATCTGTGTCACTCTCAACACCTAAATTTAGAGTTTCACTACGAGAATGTTCTGATGAACCGATGTATTTTTCAACATCAATGCCTATTTCAGTAGCAATTCTTGAATTTTGTCTACCTTGTTCTTCAGCTAGTATTAGTTGTCCATTTTCTTGTAACCACTGTAGTATAGGATCCTCATCTTCGTCCTTATTGTATATATATGTTAAATTAATTGGGTTGAAGAGATCCTTATCTTTTCTTTTTCTGATATATTTTATTCTCAGCCTTATGTTATAGTGTACAAACATAAGATCATTTAATCTTTGAGTTCCCAATCTGTTTCTTCTTTTTGTATGGATAAGATTAAATGTACTTCAATTTCTTTAACATCTTGAAGTTGAGGTAGTTTGAGATAAAATCTTTATTGTAATTTTTCTTAAATTTGGAGTATCTGTTTCATTCAGTATCCATCATTCATATGAAATATGATATTAGATTATTAATGTAATACTCATATTGTGATGTAATGTTATGAAATAAAATAAATAATATACAAATCCTTACTTGGAGTCATCAAAGTATGACCACGAATCACTTAAGGATCTTCAAATCCGAATATTTGGTTCCTAAAGTATTTAATTTCATTCAACGTTTCTATTTGAATTTCCACATTTGACTTCAATTTCTTTATCACCAATCTCATAGAAGATGGTAAATCAGTGTGATTCCTGAGATCATGATTATATTAGTACTATAGTTCAGATATTATGCTACATTGATAAAGAAAATAATTAAACAACTAATTATAATGTAAATATAATTACGACAAAGATAAATATATATATTAAACTATTTATCAGCTTCATATAAAGGATGAAGAAGCATGTTAGACCATCTTTCTTCAATAATCTTCAAGTATCCTTTAGATGATCTGTATACTGCATCTTTCATAGTATCTTTCATCAATTTCATTGCCTCATACAAGAAATTCATTGTAGGTTTCTTATCACCATCTACCAAGCGAGAACCTTTGAAATTGATTTCATTATGCTTACTACCTTTCGAGCACCTTTCCAAAAAGACTGACTATTAATTATAGAATTTATTTTCCTACCAATTGGAGTATCACTCTCATGATATTTATACCAGACTTGTGAATTAAACATGTACTTTAGTCTATTTTTTTATCAATCATTGATTAGAGAGCAATGTAATTTGTTGCAAATCGAGTAACCCTAAGGCGAATCAAGTCACCATCATAACACTCAGATGACCTCATAAAGACTAATAGGTAGGAGTGGTTTGTAAATAAAATTTGTTACAACATTTGCTTCTCTAACAATTTTCTCCAACAACTTTGTCCAACTAAAGTCTTTGAGTATCAAATCAATACATTGAGCAGCACATGATGTCCAATAGATAGGATACTTGGACATAATTTTTTCACCGATTTTTTTGAAACCACATTTGATAGTCCCTATTTGCTTAATAACTTCCATTATTTGTTTATAGAGATATCTATGATCTCTGATAACATTAGAAGTATCAATGGATTTTAAAAAAATTGTGCAGCCATCACAGTAGACCATGAAGTCGATAATCTATTTCCTTAGTAGTGTTTGTCCAACCATCACATATAATAATGATCCCATAGATTGTTATTGTCGTTTCAAGCTGTCAATGTAACTTTCTAATTCCTTTTTTTCTGATTTAAGATACTTGTTCATTATATCATAATCAGTTGGTGCTTTTACTCTTGTACTTTCTCTGACCGTTACATCAAGCATATGTTGTAGATACGGTTCTTTTGTAGTATTCGAGGTAATAACATTAAAAAACATATATTTGGCTATAACTTAACCAACTTTCTCTCTAGCATTTCCAAACATGTCTTTGATAGTTTTCTGCTTCGACTTTTTAGTTCTACATGTTACTAAATCTAGATTGTCATACTTTTGACTGTATGTTCAGTGTCACTATCACTTCTACTTCCTCTAACAATTTTAGAATCATAGAATTTCTGAATTTGTTCTCTATGTCATTCTTCATTTCTTGATTCTATTATAACTCTCCTATACATGTCTCATCTTCATCTGTTGGTACAACAATGGACTCACACTCTCCTTCATTAAACAGAATCTTCTTAAATTTTTCATCTCTTTTCGTCCTATCACTTTTCTTAGATTTTGTGCCTTTTAGTAATTTTCTCATCTGATCACGAACGACAGTTGGGCATGACTTACACCTATTGACATTACTGTATCCACCAACAAGATGTTGTTTCAAACTTGTAATACATCCACTTATCATTCTCTTTCCACAGTACTTGCATTCTGTTTTTTGTTTGTCATTGTCGATAGTATGACCATGCAACCATCCTAGATCTTCAGATTTAGCAACTCTCTCTTCATTGTCACTTCCATTTCTTTGAGATCTATCAAAACTTGACATTGTGAAGACTGAAAATAAAAAATTAAATGAGCTTAATTATATGAAAAAAATACTCAAGAATTAAAAATTTGTTTCTTTATATTTTAATTTTTCTATGATTTTTACATTTTTTTCATATAATTTATTTAATAATTTGTACATTTAATATTATTTCTAATTTTCTACAAAATTTCAAAAAATTTCTTTATTTTTTCAACTTCTTATTATTTTCCTCATTTCTTTGCTTATATTTGAAATATATGAATGTTTTTCAAAATTTTCAATATTATCCTGATTTTTTAATTATTTACAAAATATTCTGAATTTCTTTTTTTAAAGTTATAAATATTTTACTGATTTTTTATTTACTGATTTTAATGATTTTATAGAATTTTTAAGTTAGATTTTACCTTTATTAGATTAGATATATCATTTTTAGGTTAGATCTATCATGTTATTAACATTAAAATACAAAAAATAACAAAAAAAATAAAATAAAATACAAAAGCATAAAAACAAAACATGAAACTGTGTAAGCATACAAAAGATCATGAATATAAAAGCAATCAAATAAATAAAGACAGATAAATATAAAAGATGAATATAAAGGCAGATAAATAAAAACACAGATAAATAAAACATAAAAGACATACAACATTCATACACACTCCCTCTCTTTGTTTACCACACGGGAGGCATGTCGTACGGAGGGCACAAGAGGCGAGTTAGGCGACGGATCCCGCAGAGGCTTGAAGGCTGAGGAAGGTGGGTCGACGCAGTCGCACAGTCGCACAACGACATGGGACTCGCACAGGTTGAGGAGGATGGGTGACTGTAGAGGCTTGAAAGCTGACGGGAGGTAGCAGATCCTGCACAAGAACGGGTGGAGGGCACGTGAGGGAACGACGGACGCAGTAAAGGCACGAAGGGTATGAATGGTGGATGAGGCTGAGGCTGAGGCAAAGGCGGCCACACTCGCACAATGGCACAGGAGTGAAGGGGCGGAGGGCACGGGACTACGGGAGACGGGAAGAGTGGGAGGAAGATGACTCTTTGTTGTCGTTTTGTCCACGTCGGTATTTGAAGGTAAGAGTGTCGGTCGATGCGTGTTTGTATAGTGTTGACATTTCCGCCTTTCTCTCAACACACATGACACGCCATCGACACACTCACAGACATATAGTAAATGAAGATATTCTTCCATATGTCGTTTCTCTCATTTGAAACCTCAACATGTGTTGATGAAATATCGTCGACACGTTTCGATTTTATGAACCGTGCCAGGGAAATGTGTCCGACCACCTAAGATGTCACATTTCCTAACTCCGACGACACAATCCCACGGTGTCTCAGTCCGCATACAGAAAATCAGGAAAACAACTTTTCAAAATAGGTCAACATATCTCTTTGAAAATCATTTTAAAATCATTTTATATCTTTAGAAATTTATTCAAGAACTTCGATACAAGACTATCACTGATGACTCATGATTCTATCTCAAATGAGTAAAACAAATCAATCCGAAAATCTTCTGAAAAACCACCTTTCATAAGGACAGCTGGGGTTTGAATCGACAGACCATTTTGAAAACAGAATACCGAAATTCCCTGATCTGATCGATCGAAAAGGATCGGTCTTCTGAACTGGGTATAGGTCAACACTCGAGGTATGAAACGACATACCGAAAATCATATCGGTCGATCAAAAATCCATAATTCGATAGTTCGAATTGGTTCGATCGACTCAACTTATACTGACAGAAAAAATGACATATCGAAATGATTTAGTGTGTCATTTTCTACGAAAGCAGAAAACAGTCTCTAACTATAATTCGTAAAATCACCTAAAATGGGACTAAAGGGCGGATCCTGAAAACAAGTACCACAAAATCTAAGTAAAACATATATTATAGATCCTCGAGTCTATTCTAAATCTACACGAAGAAAACCAAAATCCATTCAACATACAAGGAGAAATAAATTCGAGAAGCCATAGGGGTCGAAAATGATCTAAAACCACATAACACCATTAATGACCATAAATATTACCATAAATCATCATAAATTCACAATAAATTCTAAGAATGTAAATTTACCTAGATTTCATGCAATCCTATCATTTTCATGTTTTCTACAACACAGGAGTGAGGTGTGTACTTGAGAACGTACTCTAGTAATCCACTCCAATCTTTGGTCAACCTTGGCGACCCTAGGCGTCCTTGACTACTTCACGACCTTAGGAACATCGTATCGAAGCTCCACGCACCACCGTACGCCGTTGCACACTGTCGTCAATCCTTTGCTTCTTCACAACACCACTGGTAGGGGAAAACAAGGGAGGGAGAGACTGAGTGAGAGGGAAGAGAGAGACGAGGGAGGGAGAGTGTGAGTGGGTGGGGGAAAGAGAGGGGTGGAGGGGAGAGGTGAGGTGGGGGAAGGTGCCAGCAGTCGCGAGGAAGAGGAAGGGAGGAGGAAACGTGAGGAGGAAGGAGGAGGAGGGTGTAGTGGGTTCGTTGCATGGCTTACATCCTTGAATAGTCACGCCACTAGAAAGGTAAGCATGTGGCCAACCAGACATTCATGCATACCTGCAACAACCAGTAGAACCACACACCTCAACCACTCGCTCCAAACACGAGGTTAACTGCAAGTCTCACCAACCGGTCCACAAACGTGGACTTCACGAGGACTCTTGCATGGGTTCACAAGCACAGTATCACACGCACAGTGTCAACCATGCATAGGAACATACAAATAGAAGCCGGTCTATGAAGCTCAAGCCTAAAATCACACAAACGGATCTCAAAACAGCAACACATGTCCAAAAATAAATTTATTAAAAATGTAAATAATTACAAAATGAATTTACGGATATTACAATGATAGATCTTCCGATATGCATCAAGGAAGGTTTCAAAGGTTTGAAATCATAGTAAATAGTTCTTTTTATCCAACTTGATTGAGGTTCTAGTGCAATTTTTTTTATTCATATTTCATGAAAGGAGGTCATCCTTCAACCAACCAGCATAACCTAGCACAGAACTGACAGGAAAGGATTTGAAAATACACCAAACAGCACGTGCTCGGGCACACAGCGGAAGTAGAGGCACACCTAGGGGACACACAACCCTAGGGTCCTCAGTACATCAGTTGGCGCAGCAGCAGCCTAGAACATCACCAGGGCACCACTGGCAGGGCTGCACAAGGTCGCCAGTTGCCCTAGAACTTGGCTGGCAGTTGGACTGTTGGAGGAAGGGAAGGAGGAGGGCCCGACAGGGAGTAGTGACGGGAGAGAGAAGACTGCCGGGTGCTGGACAGGGGGTTTGAGCGACTGGCAGGCTGCTATGCTAAACACCAACAACCCACA